>JBBBDQ010002422.1:257500-321877 GCA_037127315.1 Ascarosepion bandense
ACAGGGGAAAGCAGCATGTGATAGACGTGAAGGGCTGAAGCCAATGAATGACAGGAAGGTTTGGGAGAAATAAGATAAAATATGCCAAGAGCTCCAAGGCACAGGAAGATGTGGAAGGCCATGATTGTCTGCATCTTGAAGGCACATAACACATAAAAGCAGCACAAAGAGTTGTGAGTTCAATACCAAGTCACAGCAGTGGTGAACTACAACTTAAAGTTGAGTTAAAAGGAGAAAGAATCAGAAGTGGCATGACTCACAGAACAAGAACAATCTATCCCATTAATCAAAAAGGGTTTGGTTTGAAATTCCAATCATCTGAAGATGACTGGAGTGTACAATGGCCTAAACACTGAACATGGCAATGAAGAGGACGACAGTCTGAATTTTCAATCTTTGAGTTTGTTATATTCTCAAAATATTCGATAAAATAAATATCCCACCACCTATTCATACTGGTGATATTCCAATGTTGAACATTTCATAAATCAACTTCTGCACATTGACTTTGCAGTTTTGATTTTATCAGGTAAATATTAGGAATTTGGAAACTAAAGGTTTCTAGTGAAAACTTAACACACAGTGTATACAGTCTAGTCAAAATAAGAATAAAATGAATAATGCAGGCTTGGAATATTTGTATGTCAGTCAGTTACGTGCCATACGTGCTTGGGTGATCATGTCCCTCTTGAGACATGACTGACTGAGCAAAAGATTCTCCCGCTTTGCCACCACTTTCTGCAGTAGACTGGTTACCGACCAAGGCTAAAGAATCCAATGTCCAATCTGTCCTGTTAAACCCATGACTGGAGAAAAGAGGCGGATTAGTACCTTTCCCAAGGGTATTTACGCGTGAGTGAATGCAATGAATTCAAGTGAAATTCGAACTCGGCACCCAGATATGTTGTTTCGAGCCGATACCCACAACGCACATTCTATGTACCTAATCCAAATAAAGTGAAGCTTAGTGATTTCGTTTTTTTTTTGTCTCTCCTTCACGCACGATTTAACTTCGGTAACATTCCATAACCTGCCTCTTTGTACATTACAATTAATTCAATTGAATAATCCTCTATTGATTCCTTTTATTTAAGCTTTCAAAAACTAATCCCACAATTTTTTTTTAATTTTCTACCTATACTTTCCTGCTTAAAACATTGTTTTTTCACATACAAGCTAATATTCTTACGATAATCTTTTTATGGTAACCCATATACCCCTGTCAGGTCTCTTTCTCTCTCTCACACTCACACAGAAGCGCCCTCCCCGAACTTTGAAGTGTTCTCACAGGCATTTGTTCCCATCCTGCTTATAAAGTCTGGGCCAATAGGAGTCGTGAAATAGTTTTTGTCATTCGAAGCTTGTGTCAACTGTCCTCAATATTGAAGAACGATTTTGTCAACTTTATGCTCGTATTTAGAAAATGTTGAAGCTATTGTTACTTGTGACTTGCGTTCTGCTAGCCTTGTGCCATTTTTCAGAGGCAAAAAGACGAAGACGACCAGGACGACCAGGACGACCAGGTAAGTTTGTTTTTATTTTTTTTTAATTTAATTTTTTAGAAAAAAAAAGCCAACACACACGCGAGTGCTACTTTTACTTTATTAAAAAAAAATATTTTCTCTTACAGTGAGTTTCTTTTTTACATTACAAATTTGAAATTATAAGCAAGGGCCAGAAATCCATAACATGGCACACCAGTGACACCACTAATGAAATTTGATCTATTTTTCACTGTATGATGTTCTTGAAGAAGCATCAGTTAAAAGTCAACAGATGTGTTCTTTTTAAGAAAGTGAAAAATAGATTTGTGACACCTTCAAACCAAATACACTTACACTAGGTTTTACTAACTTTTAGGGTGGTTACTTGAGGTTTTTCTTTTCAGAGAGACAAAAAACAAGAACAAAAGGATTTTAACAGATTTTTAAAAATGTGTCATCAAAATTGAAATGTTTTCAGCAACTGATCAATCAATCACATAACCAAAAAGAAAAAAAAATGTAAACTATTATTATAGCATGGACTATAGAATTTCCCGCCACTGACGGGGGCCATTTATTTTAAAGCTTATCGTGTAAAAAAAGGGTACCTACTGATGTGTGCGGTAGTTTTTAATTTTATTTTTAATCAATACCCTTGTAACAAGTTCGATTCTCTGTTTCTCGAGCCAGATGGAGTTAAATATAGTTAACGCGATTGTAAATAAAATTTGCTAAAAAAAAAAAAAAAAAAAAAAAGAAGTTTTTTTTAAGTCCTAAACGTTCAAAGTTTGGATTAAAAAGTTTTCTTCATTATCGGGTAACAAAATCTTTGCCAGAATTTAGCAATTTTTAAAAAAATTATTTTAGAGAACCTTGGTAAATTTTTTATTATACACACATCAGTTTACCGTCCCCCTCTCAACAAATTCATGAAATTTATTTAATTTAATGGTTTAAAAATTTATCGGCGGACCTGAAGGAGACTACCACCACCTTTTAAATTTTTTGTTTATCAATCTTACTTTTTTCAGTGCAATTTTATCGATTACACCCTAAACTTTCCGATTATTAAAAAAAAAAAAATTGGAAAAATTAACATTTTAAATTTTAAGGGGTGCTCAGCTTCTCATGCAACGTTATAGTAAATCAATCCTCCATTTTGGGACCACTCGCCGGTACCTGTAAATTTGTTCATTATTTTACTTTTCAGTGCAATATCGATTACACCATAAACTTTCCGCTTCTCAAAAGTTTAGAAAAATTTCAATAAACAATTTTAGGAGGCTCAGTTTTTCATATAAAAAAACTATAAAATAAATCGATCCTGTGCAATTAACTTTTTTGCTTGCGTATATTTAACTACTGAATCCTTTGGGAAATTTTTGAATAAAGTCATTCTTAGTTTCCGAAGTAGATGCCATCGTAAGAACTGAAGAAAACTTAAACAAAACAACTCTCAATGGAGGATCGATTTAACGTTGTATGAAAAAACTGAGCCCCCACTAAAATTGTTTAAATATTGAATTTTTTTTTCTTTGATAATAAATCAGAAACTAATCGATAAGACTTCGCTGAAGAAAGTAAAAAAAAAATTTTACAAGCTGGTGGTAGTCTCCTTTAGGTCCGCCAATTTATTTTTTTAGTTAGACGCAGGATTCCTTGAGGGAATTTATTTTTTTTGTTCTTCAACCCCCCCTCCCCACGGAAATCTGTTACGAATAACATTTTAAAAATGCAATAAACTGACATTTACTTAAATAAGCTTTTGCAGTGATTAATAAATGTTTTTATGAATAATGAATTTTTACAAGAATTTATTTTTAATTACAATTTATAAGTTTTAAAGATTCTTCAAAGCCTTGTTGCAGTTATTAAGTGCTTAAGACTAATTAGTAATCGAAAATTGAAAGGCTTAATACAAAAAAAAGATCTGTCACAAAAAAAAAAAAAAAAAAAAACAGTGTATGTGTAGGAATTTTTCTGTGTAACATTAAATAAAAAGGCAGAAAAAAAGGGGCAATTGTCAATTTAGAAATAAAAACTTAGTTCATCACATCTGACATCATTCACTTCACAGGTCGGAAAGCTATGATGATCTGTGATTAAGAAATACTTTTATTCTACATTTCATGCTATCAAGTAATAATACTCGTTTCAAAATCAGATTTTTAAACTGGCTAATTGTTTTAAGATTAACCTGTCACATATGCATATTTTATTTTTGCAAGATTTAACTTGTCAATCTGATAAGAAAAAAAAATCTTGATTTGAAAATTCAAAAAGTGGAGATTCAGTCAATATAATTTTTAAATGCGCATCAGAGTATTTTGCTTACTGGAAATAGTAAATTTAATCATTTAGCATTCAAAGCTTCAAGAATTTTTAAGTTCAAATTTAAAAGTTAGGTAATCCTCAGTCATTTTAAACATTTTATTTAATTGGATGAATTATTTAAAGTTTTTTTTTTTTATCTAGAGAGGCTCATATACTGAACAGATCATACACTTGTTTTCTAGGAATTATAAAACTAGTGAATAAATATTTTAAAAAGTATATATATATATATATATATATATAAAATCCAACATCTGTGATCAGTAACATGTTATTTGCGAAAGGAAAAAAAAGTTGCTTCTGGAATATAAAATGACAAACTTACGTGCGGGGGGGGGGGGGGGCGGGGAGTCTCCTCGTGGAAAGAATGTCCCACCGTTAAATCCAAGAGAATAAGAGAACCATTAATTTCAAATGGTTTACGTTACTAAATGACATACAGAAATAGATTTTTTTGAAACTTCAGCTTTTTCAAATTCCGTTTTAAAAGTTTAATTTCAAATCCTTCCCGGGTTGGTTAGGTTACCTAACTTAGGAGGTATGTCATCATGTCTCAGTCGTTGTCTTTTTAGTTCCTTTTCTTCAGTTTTCTCCTTTCAATTTTATTTCTTTCAAACTCAGTAATGTCATTATTACTGATTTTGTTGTTTTGCTTGGAGTAAAAAGAAAAGTCAATTTGACGAGGGATGGGGTTCCAGTTTGTTGTATTGTTAAAAACTTATCCTGCTAGTAGATGAGAAAAGAAAAACCCTCAGTCGCCGAAATATGCTTAGGATCCAAGCAATTAAGAAATTTTTAATTATTTTTAAAAAACTTTTCAGATAATTTTTTTCAATTACTGAAGTGAAAAAAAAAAAAAAAACTTAGGGTGCTATCAAAAGAAAACAAAAATGACTTAACTCAGAGTTCAGATTACTATTATTACGAATTAAAAAAAAAAACATTGTTCTTGTTTTGTGCTGTTTAAATTATTTTTCCCTTGAAATTTACACGCAAATAACATTTTGTATACTTTTTTTTAAATAAAAATTTATTTACAAAATAGATTCAATCGTGTCAGACGCAAGTTTGAATGTGGCAATTTTTTTTTTAAATATCACGTGTTGCTGTAAAAATAAAGAAACTTGTTCCGATGTTTAAAATGAACCTTAAATCTTATTTTTTTTTCTCTCATCTCTGCTTTATTTTAAAGTGACTTAAAAGATGACTTACCTTGTAAAAGTTTTTTATTCCTTGGTATGTCCATGGTAAACTCCATTGAAAAGTTGATTTTTTTTTTTTGCTACTTTCTGAGGCAAAATGTGGCACAAGACTAAGTGTGGGTAATCCGAGCAAAAATGTGTCTATTTTTCCCCCCAGACGAGGGAAACCCTTGTCTGGGTTCTTTTCCGTTTGATGGTGATGACAACATTCTTCCTTTCAAAAAGGAAAAAAAAAAACAACTCCCGCGTTACAAAGTGCAAATGGATGATTTTCATAATCGCACTAAAGGAGTTTCCCATGTGTGTTACAAAAGTCTCTTCGTTGAATTAAAAATCCAAAAGAATAAAACCATTTTTTAGATTTTTTTTTTTTTGCGTCAAATGAGTTTATAGAACTTTTGACGCTTCAGTTTTTTTTTTTTAAAAATATCATTTTAAGTTTAATTCAAATTCTTCACGGGCCGGTTAGGTGGTTGTCTTATTCCTTTTCAAAATCAGTAATCTCATTATTGCGTCTTACTAGTTTTGTTGTCTTGCTTGGGGTGAAAAGATAAAAAAATTGCAGTGGGGGTGCGTCCAGTTTGCTGTGTAAGCTCATTGTTAAATTGACCCCGCTAGTAAGCGGCTTGTAGACGTGATAAGCACCCCAGTCACCGAAATATTCTTAGTTTCCAAGCAATTATATTTTTAATTTCTCAACTTCATAAAGTTTAAAAAATGTTTTCTATTACTCAAGTGACCCCCCCCCCCCCAAAAAAAAAATTCAAATTACTACTATTCATTACGAATTAAAAAAAAAATCTAAGCTTTGTTCTTGTTTTTACGTAATTAACTTACACGCAAAAACCACACAGAAAAGTTTGAAAAGTGAATAACTCCACAGTCCACAGGTTGCAGTGAAAATAAACTCGTTCAAATCCGATGTTAATGATAAAACTTGAGTTGTATTTTGCTCGCATCTGACATCTTTACTTTTGATAAATTTTAAAATTACTTTTAAAGACGTAAGTTACAAGAAGCGTTATTTCAACCATTCGTATTCAATAATAGTCTCAGCCAGTCATTGTCACTGGCTGGATGCATGATGGGCCAATTGTGGTCCGGATGAGACTTGTTAGACTATAAGTGACTATATAAGGAAAAAATTCCTCAGGTGATCTTTTCTCCTTGGTAAGAAGAGGTATATTGAGTAATTACCCATTTTTCAGTTACACACTAAGACAAAAAAAACAAAAAAAAAACAAAACAAAAATCAGTTATTGTCCCTGTTAAAACTTGATTGAATCAAAAGTTAAAAGTAAAAGAACTATTTGTCATCACCTTTTCCCCCTCCAATGACGATTTTTTAAAAAAAAAATATTCACGGTCGGGTACAGTGAATTCCCGTCAGTAATTCACCCAAAAAATTAATCTCTACAAGCTTTTCTATCCAGTAAAAATAAAATTCATTAATTCATTTCAAACATTGCATTTTAAAGTAAAAAACAAAAAAAAAACAAAAAAAAAACTCTTAGGAGAGAGAGAGGGGAAAAAAATCGTATGTGGTGTTCGCAACTACTACCAAATATTTCCCGGAAATATTCTTTAAAACTCATTCCTAACAGATACATTGTTTTTTCTAGGATTATTAAAAAAAAAATGCTATTAAAAAAAAATTAGGCATGTAAAATTTAAAAAACATTTATCAATAACATGGTGATTTTTTATTTTATTTTTTAAATTCCTTTTCTTCCGTTTTCTCGCCTTCTCGCCGTTAATACATTTTATTTTATTTTTATTCAAACTCAGTAAAGTCACTAATATTTAATTTTTTTGGGGGGAAAGAAGATAAAAAGTTAATTTGTTGGAAGTGGGTTCAGTTTTGTTGTGTAACAATGTTAAATTGATCCTGCTTCTTGTAAGACGTGAAAAGTATCACCGAAATATGCTTAGGAATAGGATCCAAGCAATTATGAAATTTGTAATTATTCATTTTTTTAAAAACTTTTCAGATAATAACAGATATAATTTTTTTCTTCTTCAATTACTGAAGTGAAAAAAAACTTAGGATGCTATCAAAAGAAAACAAAAATGACTTCAGAAAGTTCAGATTACCATTTACGAATTAAAAAAAAAAAACTAAGAAATATTGTCTTGTTTTGTGCGGTTTAAATTATTTTTCTCATGAAATTTAAAGCAAATAAGTTTTTATACATTTTTCTAAAATAAGACAATTTCTTTACAAAATAAATTAGTCAACTGTGTTACTTTTTTTTTTACGCAAGTTTCAATGTGATTTTTTTTTTAAACGTCACATGTTGCTGTAAAAAAGTAAAGAAACTTATTCAAATCTGATGTTTATAATAAAATGAACCTTAAATCGTATTTCTCTCATCTAACATCTTGGCTTTAGATTATTTTCATTTTAAAATGACTTTTAAAAGATGACTTACCTTGTAAAAAAAGCCAGTCATTTAAGTGTTATTTCCATGGTAAAAAAAAACTCCATAGTATTTTGCTGTTGCAGTCCCACTGAGGAAAAAAAAGTGGCACAAAGCCTTTTTAAATGTAGGTAATCCGATTTATATGGCTCTGCCAAAAATTTGTCTACTATTGCCCAGACAAGACTCTACCCTTCGGGTAGACATCGTCTGAGATCCTCTCCGTCTTAAAGACAAGCCGGCAATGAAAAAAAAAAAAAAAACTCACTCAGACCGGATGTATCGTTGCACTTAAAAGATGATTCGGCGGAGGAGTTTTTTTTCTCCCCCCGCCATCACCTGTTTATTAATATTATTTTTATTTTTCTAATTACCCGTTTAATTAATTTCGTACCCCACCACCAGAGAAATTAAACAGAAACAATTACAACTTTTTAACTTTTGTAACAAAAGTTGTTACACGTACTTTTTTTTTTTTTTATACGTCTTACTCTTTTTTTCTTCTGACATGCGCCAAACCAAAAAAATTTAAATTTCAAATTTATTAAATATTTTCTTTAAAGTTAAATTTTAATCTATTTGAATGTCAATAGATTAATGCGTTAAAAATAATAAAAAACAAAGATTTTTTTTTAATTATACGTAAATAAAAGTTTTTTCTTTTTTTTTTTTTTTAAGACACGACCATTTTCAAATTCAATTGATCACCGAATTTTTATTCATGATTGAAAAATCAAAACAAAAATAAAATTTTAAAGTTTTTATAACATCCAATATTTTTCATACAGATTAGTTTAAAAGTAAATTTAACGATTAACTAATTTTTGTTTGTTTAAGGAAAGTATAGCGAAGAATTTATCATAAATTGTTAGGTCACCAACCACAATTTTTTCAACGTCTCAAAATTGTCACTGAATTCATTTCGAAGGAAAAAATTATTAATTAAAATCTACAAATAGTTTAGTTTATTTAAATATACATTAGCTTTCATCGCATATAGCCATTTTTTTTTTATGAATATTTTATTTTCTTAATCAAGTTTTTATTTTATTTATTTTATTTTTTTTTTGTTGTTAAATTCTTAATCTTAGAATTATTTTGCTACAATAAAAATTAATGAAAAAAAAAACAGTTAAATCTTCTGTTTTGGTTATTTCATCATCTGTTTTATGTAAATATATGACTGCACTCGAATTTTTTAATTTTAAAATTTCTCAAGAAGAAAATGCTGGGGACAACTGAAAAGATTTATTGAATTAACTGTTAAAAGTTAAGAGAGAGGTAGAAAGTACCTGCTACTATTACTACTACTACTACTACTATTGCTACTGGGGATAGTAAAAAGTAAATTTAATCATTTAGCTTTGAGTTAAGACTAAAAGAAAGTTTGGAGAAAACTTATTTTAAAAAATTCAATTTAAAAGTTAGTTTTCGAAAATGAGTAGCATTGTGGTACCTACTATATAGACTAAAGAGATATAGACACGCAAACACTTTGCCTTTTATATAGATATCGGGGGGGAGGGGTCAGAAAAATAAGTAACCCATGACCTGACCGGAAGCCTAAAGAATATTTGTGTGAAGTTTGGTGAGAATCGGATAAAAATTGTGGATTTGTATAAAGGACATACAGATACACACACACACACACATCTTGCCTTATATATTATATATATATGATGGACTCTCCCGTCGATTACGACGTATGAGGTCTAGACAACTGTTTAATTCGATGTAGCATGCCTGCACTTACTCAATCGTAAATGGCATTTGAGTCCTGCAAGAGACTTGCAAACAAGCCCACAATGGGGGCAAGAAGGGAGATTGCATGAATGATCGGCTGGGACACTTGCAGATGCTTTGGTTCTCTCACGTCTTATGCGCAGTTGGTCAATCTCAGTCTCAGAGAACTGCTTAATGCCCCTCTGGCAGGAAGATCTCCATTCAATTCGTTGAGAGGCAATTCGTTCAAAATCATGGTGAGGAATATTTGTACATGTCAAATTAATTTTCAGCTTATCCTTAAAGTGAAGCAGAGGTCTACCCACAGTTCGCCGTCCACTGCTGAGCTCGCTGTACAACACTTGCTTTGGTATCTGGTCATCTTCCATATGTATGACATGTCCTGCCCAACGCAGCTGTGATTGCATCAAAAAAAGCTCTCAATTCCACTAATACCGCAGCATGTGAATAGGTACGCATTAGATATCTGATTGTTTAGGGTGAAACCACAAGTTGTTCTAAGGCAATTTTTGTGGACGACATCAAGCTTCTGGATGTGATTATGATTCCGATCCATAAAGCAGTGTCATTAGCACAACTGCTTTATACACAAGTACTTTAGTCCTTAGGCTAATCCCCCTATCATCCCACAACCGATGGTGCAGTTTCCCAAAAGCACTAGTTGCTTTCGCAATTCGATTAATGATTTCATCAAGAGAAGCATTCCAATTAACCTAACTTCCAAGGTAGGTAAAGTTTTTCACATATTTCAGATCTTTACCATCTACTCTGATTGGTATATCGGGAAAGCTGTATACTGGTGGCTGCTGCTTTACACCCAGAACTTTCTTTGGTGTGGGACGAGGTTGGTGAATCACCTCTGTTTTCTTGATGCTGATTGTCAGACCAAAAACCTATCTACAAGCAGTTGCACTTCCTCCTGAGAGGTTGCACAAAGTGCAGCGTCATCTGCAAACAAAAGATCCCTAATGATAGTTTGTCGAATGAGGGTCTTAGCTTTGAAACGCTGCTGGTTGAAGAGACCACCACTTGTTCTGAATTCAAATCCTACGCTTGTACCAATATCATCAAAAGCATACCTCAGCATAACTGAAAAGAACAAAGCAAACAGCACAGGTGCCATTATGCAACCCTGTTTGGTACCATTTGTCACATTGAAAGGTTCTGAAGACTCCCCATTTGAAACAACAGATGCCTACATTCCATCATGAAAAGACATGATTACATTCAGCATGTTGTCGGGTATTCCCAGCTTTTTCAAAACCTTCCAGAGAGCTACATGGTTGACTGTGTCAAAGGCCTTTGTAAGGTCAATGAAAACCATATACAGCTCCTTGTTCTTCTCTCGGACTTTCTCAGAAACCTGGCTTAGGGAAAAGATATCGACAGTACCTCGACCAGCACGGAAACCACACTGAGATTCGGGGTAGATATCGTCAACAAGGTGTTTGATTATTCTGTTGAGAATAAGCCTTGCCAAGATCTTCCCTGCAATTGATAAAAGTGAGATGCCACGATGGTTGTCACAGATGTTCCTATTGCCTTTGTTTTTATACAGGTGTTGAATTAGTGCATCTTTGAAATCCTGAGGGACATTTCCAATTAGCCAGATCTTCACAAAGAGACTATGCAGCTTCTTCACCAGTTTCTGACCACCGTACTTAAAAACCTCAGGAGGTAAGGCGTTTTTCCCAGATTTTTTGCCTGAAGAAATTTGCTTGATAGCAACAAAAACCTCATGTATTGCTGGAAGGAAAGAGAGTTCAGGAATTTCAGGTCGCTCAGTGATAAATGAAATTATTTCTTTGTCAGTTGTAGAAGCATTGTTTAAAACTGCTTCAAAATGCTCCTTCCAGCGATTCAAAATATCTGCTCTGTCAGTCAGCAGTGTGCCATCACTTGCAAATATGGGAGAAACACCAGATTCGTATGGCCCCAAAATGTTCTTAATACCTTCATAAAAGGCTTTCGAGTCCTTCCTATCAAATGCTTCTTGCACCGATTTGGCATGTGATGACCACCATGCCTCTTTCATCTGCCGTAGTGTTTTCTGGACCTCGCTTTTGCATGCCTTGTACTCTTTCTTCTTTACTGTGGAGTTCTTATCCTCAATCCAGATTTTGTGAGCCTTGTGCATCTCGTTGATCAAATTCTGTTGCGAATGTGCGACACAAGGACAAACTTGTATTAATGGGTGATTTTAATGCTCGTGTGGGTGTGGATAGCGCAGCATGGGGTGGTGGGTCATCATGGTGTTGGTCATATGAATGATAATGGTTTTCTTTTGTTGTCACTTTGTAGGGAGTTTAACCTGTGTATTACCAACACGGTATTCCAACAGAAAAACTCCCACAAGACTACATGGATGCACCTTCGTTCAAGGGATTGGCACTTGATTGACTACATCATCACCAAAAGATGTGACATTAAAGACTTTCATATCACTCGTTCATTCCATACAAGTTGCTATCTTTCCGACCATGCATTGCTCTGAAGTAAAACAACATTGCATTTACAACACAGACGAATAAAACGTTCCTCTGTCCCCAAACAAATTAACGTCCTTCCATTAAAGAGCACTGGTCAACAAGCGGCACTGCTGGCCCACTTTCATCATTCATTAGATTCTGTTGAAATAACTGATGATATTGAATCTTCATGGAAATCATTATATATATATATATATATATATATATGATATATTCTGATATTTTTATTAGAATGGTTTATCAAACATTTTTTATCACTACACAAAAAATTTCATGTTTCAGAACTTAGTTGTTCTTCTTCAGGTGATATTTTAAAACAAATGGTAAAAATCATTTATTTTAGAAAATAGAAAACAAATTCATAGTTATTTAGAAAGTTAAGGAGTAAGGAAAGTGAAACTATTTTTATGGATGTGTTCGGATTACCCAATCAAAAGTGAGAATTAGATTGAACTATAAAGGTGAACGGATGTCTGTTGTGATGCAATGGATATCGGTTTGGAATGAGAAATCAGAGACCTGAGTTCAAATTCCAGTTGCATTTTGGAAAAGTATTGATCCGTCTTTTTCTCTCTCCAGCTATTGGTTACAAATAGTCTTTGCTAGGTACCTCCAATTAATCGCTAAAAAACAGCATAGTATGATTAAAAAAGTTCATAAACTTAATAAAACAAACTTTTTACATCAAAATATTTATATTATTGTTAAGAGGAAAGATCAAAGCAATTTTTAATTTAAAAAATTTATTAATCCCTGCTAACATTTTTGAAATTTTGATAGAAAATGTTGTTTTTATTTGAGTTAGCGGCTAAAAAAAAGTTTGACTGTTTTACAATGGGTTACGTAATGATGACACAACGCACTTTTTTTCCCCCGGTGACACACATTAATTTGGAAATTCTTGCAAAAATCAAATAATAGTCAGATTTGAATTAAACTTTCAGTACTCATTCACAAATGAATGAAATTATTTTTGAAATTATTATTATTTTAAATATCTTGGTGAAAATATATATTTTTAACTCTGTTACTCCCCCCTCTGCGTAAATCCATGAAATTTTAATAAATTTTAATTAGCTGTAAAAACTTTTTTATTAGTTAAATGCAGGACTCATTGGGGTGTATAAATCATCTGTTTTTTTTATTTTAAAGTGGACAACCTGACTGAAAATCTGCCCTGAAAAGTAAGATAAAAATGCAATAAAACTCTGATATAATTTAATTTCATAAGATTTTAATTGCTGGAATAAATAATAATTATTAAGGACATTATAGTCTGAAGAAAAAAATTTTTTTGTTTACTTATAAAATTTTGAAATAATTGTTTTATTTTTAATTTTTTATTATAATAATTCATAAAAGTGTTAAAAATATTTTAAAAACCTTTTATAAAAACTTTGAATTTCTTTTTTACTTAAGAATTGATTATTATACTGCCTATCGAAAATTGAAAAGTTTAATAAAAATCATTCACCCATTTTATTTTTAAAATATTTAAAAAAAAAAAATTTGGGAAATTTTTATTCGGTACGGTGTTCCATAGGGGTCATAACAAGTTTCCGTAGAGGTTGTATTGTTTTTAGAAGTTAACAAGTGTTTGGATGAATTCCCCTTACATTGAAAACAACACAAACCACACTTTGATTCTAATTTTATTCTTTTTTTATTAAATTAAAATCATTCTAAAAGAAATTTAAATTTTTTAATTTTTCAGAAAGCATATTAATAAATAATTTAAGATAAATATGTAATATCTAAACATAAAAATATTTAATATTTCAGAAAAATATGAATAAATAACATAATATAACTTAGTTCGGTTATTTTAATTTAATTCTTTCTTATTAAATTATTTTAAAAGAAATTTAAATTTTTATTTATTCAGAAAGCATATTTTTATTTATTCAGAAAGCATATTTTTATTTATTCAGAAAGCATCGTCTGGCTATAAATCTAAACTAAAATTCTATAATATATTATATACTTGCTGAAAATATTAAGTTAAATTTTTAATTTTACTATTTAGTTAAAAAACAACAAAAAATTTAAATTTCCAAATGTTACGTTTTAAGCTACATGAATTTTTTTGTCACTTTCGGTTGCCATCCAAACATCATTTACACCTACTACTTGTCAATAAATCATTTGTCGCCTTAGATAACGCTGACAAGAGGGCTACCATCATTAAAGAGATTTATTTCATAAATTTCCAGGCAGTAAGCACTTAATATATGTTTGAAATCAGATAAAGGTAAGTTTCAATTATAAAAATCGACTTAAATAACGTGTCAAGGAGGTATATTTTTTTTTTTTGCAAGATTTTTAAAACGGAAATTTGGCTACTGTTTACATAATGTGTCAATCAGTCAATAATGGTGGTAAATTTTAAAAAAAATTTTTTTCAGCAGTTAAATTTTTGATTCCGATCAATATAATTTTGGTTTGAACTAAACAAGGGCATTTTGCTTACTGTATTAGTAAATTTAATCTCTTGGCTTTCATTTAAAGCTAAAATTAAAGCTTCAAGAAAACATTTTTATTTTTAAAAATTAAATTTAAATTGAGGTATTGAAAACTAGCAGTGATTTATTGGAGGTACCTAGTCTTTGCTAATTTTCATTGCCAAGCATGGCAAGTATGGCAAATCCCCTGAAATGATGGGCACAAAACTGTGGAAGTCATCCAGGAAGGAGGTTCCTCAAATGAGTGAAAAAACCTTGATCCAAATAAAGGTGAACATTTATGACATAGGGAAGTGGGTTGTCAAATGATGTCAGGATAAAATGACCCCCTTATCTGTCTGGGGAAAATGCATATTAGAAACATGTAGATGTATACAGAGTAATTTTGAACAACAGATTTGTTGCAAAGTTTTTAAAAGGTTATTTTTTATACTTCAAAACTTTTTTTAAAGGTTTCTCTTGGTAAGGTTAAAATTTATTTCAATACCTGTGGTATACTAAGCAATATTGAAGTTAGGAAAACCAAATAGGTATCATATGCGTCATTAATTTTTAATAAAACAATCATTATGTGATTTTAGAGCATAAATTATTTATGAACATTATAATTGATTTTTTAAGTGAAATATTTACATTATTTACTTATACTGTTAGTTCATTTCTATTGTTTAGTAGAACTTTATTTTTAGGAAACTTTATATAATACAGTTTTTCTTTCAGGCACAGAGGGCAAATGTTATAGAATGATTTACAGATTCTCGTTTTTGTTTTTGTTTTTGTTTTTGTTTTTTTAATATTCCATTTTTACCTTGGAGTTTCATTAGTTTCTTTTAACTGCCAAAAATATGCAAAAAAGGATGTTTGATTTTGGTACATATTATTCTCGAAGTTATATGTTGCCACCATCGCTGTTTAAAAGTATTTTTAGTAAAACAAATGTAAAAAAATTTAACATTTGGGTTTTCACTATATGATATTGTACATAGGTAAACAGTAGAATTTATGAGACACCTATTTTCTAGTGGGCATTTGTTAGGATTTCTACAATTACATAAATTATATATATATATATATATATATATATAGAGAGAGAGAGACAGATCTGTTTTGCTGTATCACAGTCATCAGTATGGTTAGATATCTGATTGCTTTTAGCCAGGATTGAAACCTGACCAAACTGACATCAGTCGACAATTCTATCTCTGAGCTATGGGTGCTCAGTAGAGGAAGGTAGACTTTAGTGTGTTATATACAATGTAAACATACGCCAGTAGCTGAGTGTTCAAATTTTCAAATTCATTACTGAATGAATGATGCGTAGATGTGTGAGTAGCTACTGTTTTATCAAAGTCTACCATTTCTCCAAAGTGCTCAATCAGGGTGTAAAAAAACACATAGATGAAAACCTACTGTTCAAGCATTTACTTTTATAAAGAGTGCTCAATACAGAGTAGAGCTTAATATTGTAATTTTGTTATTACAATGGTTTATAAAAGCATTTTATCACTACACTAAAATTTTTATGTTTCAAAGCAGTTCTGTTCTTCTTCAGGTGATATGTTAAAATAAATGGTGAAAATGATTTATTTTGAAAATATAAAATTAATTCATGGTTATTAGGAGAATGATGGAGTAGTAGTTGTAGAATATGATATTTAGATGTGTCAATATTGTTCAATCATAAATGAAAATTAGGTAACTATGGAGTTTGAAGATCTGAGTCCCAAAAGGAAGCTGGGTGGCCTGGTGTCTAGACATGTCACTTTTTAATTTTGCCTGGATAAGATACATAATGGGACCATAGATTATTTAAATGGGTAGACAATAATTTTTAACAGCAGGTTGGATTTTAGGGTTGTCTTTTTATAAATTAGATTTTGTACTACCTCATGAGTAAAGGGGCTGGAATGTTTAGTTTAGAATTAGGATTAAATAATTTTGGTATACTAAGATATATTGTAGTTAAGAAAACCAATTAAGTATTTTGTGGGTTATTTATTTTAGTAAAATAATTTTAAAGAATAATTTTAATAAATTATTTTAGTAAATAATTATTTTAAATCATTTTATTGAATATCAAAATTAAATTATTTAAAAATATTCAAATTAAATTATTTTAGTAAATAATTATTTTAATAAATAATTTTACTAATTTTTACCACAGGTTGGATTTTCTTTAATTGGATTTTGTACTACCTCATGAGTAAAGGAGCTGGAATGCTTAAGTTAAAATTACAATTAAATAATTATAGTATACTAAGCTATATTGTAATTAAGAAAACCAATTAAGTATTGTGTGAGTCATTTATTTTAGAAAAATAATTTTTAACTCTTAAGTTATATTGAACATGAATTAAATTTTAAAGAAAAATATTTTTGGTGTTTACATAAAATGGTCAATTCATCTATGATTCAGTAGTTCTTTATTTTTAGGAAACCTTAAAACCTGCAGCTTTTCACTCAGGCATAGAGGGCAGATATCATAGAATGACTTAAAGATTCTTGTTTTTTCCAGAATTTTTCATTTTATTTTAGGGTTTTTGTTTGTATCCTTTAACTTCAAAAAATATGCAGAAAGGGCCGATTTCGGTATGTGTTGTTTTGAAGGAAGTTAAGTGCATATACCAACACTGTTTAAGTGTTCTTATTATATCCAATGTAAACTTTTTAAATAGTTGGAGTTTCAATTGATGTTATATTACATTGGTACACAATAGAATTTGTTAGACATCTATTTTCCAGTAGGCAATTGTTAGGATTTTGACAATTACATAAGTTTGTATTGTTATTTTTATTATTTGGATAGTTACTATTACATTTGTTTATATGCTGATTCAAGAATTTATGATTTTTAATGATGTTTTTCTAGATTATTTGTACAACTATATCTGAATTTAAGGATGTTTTTATTAAAAATTTTACTTAGAGGGTTATTATTAGAGAAATGTTTCTGAATTAAATTGATGAATTTGAGCCCTAAGTTGGTGTTAAAAGTGGGTGTATACCAAATGATTTTTCTATTTCTATTTGACATTCTAGTTTTTGTAGCCACTATTCTTTAGGGCATTATTATAAAAGCCTTTATGTTTGTAAAATACTTCTTCACTAGAAGAGTTTTTACTAATTCTATAGTTTATGGAAGAAAGTACATGTTTGATTATACTTGGGGGTGATTAAACTTTGAGTGGATATATAATCGATATTTGTTAGATTTTGTGCATGGTTGATAAGTATCATTTACTAACTCTAGTGTTACATTGAGGAAGTTTACTACTTTTAAATTAATGCTGATTATCACTTTTGGGTTTAGACTTTTGGATTCTCTATGGATTGGTTTTCTTATTTTATTGATTTTAAACTGTGGAATTTTGTACTATCATAAGTCTGTCATCCCTATATAATCCTATGTCATGAGTGTTTGTTTTATAGTGTGCAGTGACGTTGTATAGAGCAAATAAACTAATGAGATCGGAAGATTCTGTAGAGTTTAATGTTCCCATTGTGATGTTGAAATGGTCACCAGAATTACTGTTTATCTATTATTTTTGATTGTGGATAAGAATGGATGTCTTAGTGGGTATTTTAAGGTTATATTTATCCTTAGTTAAGTCTGAATAATATGTGGCGAATTTCAGTGCTAAGGTGAAAAGGTCTTTAGAAATTGACAGGTAATAGTCAATTATGTCAAATTTATATATAAGTTTTGTTTAATGGCATATCAACCTCTGTGGGTTATTTAGAGCCAAAAAAAGTGGGGTTTTAAGGTTTTTTTTTTTTTTTTTTCGACAAGGTTGATTTAGTCAGATTTTAATGAAAATTTTTTTTGCTTTAGAAAACTGAAGATGTCTTCTAGTTTTGTTTAAAAACATTGATGGCAATTTTTTTTCCTTCAAAAATATATTTTTCTATAAAAGTCTATTTTTATGTTCATATTTCTATAAAAGATTTTATTCGTTCAGTGTTTTAACCCCACTTTGGAGGTTAACTATTTGCCCATAGCTGGGACCCTAACAGGTGCTACCACTCCAGGTCAGGGTGAACCTGGGAACAACAGCAATTAAGAGGTGATTCCATACTCCTCACAACCTCCTAATCAGAGGCCTTGCTGCTGGATGCAGTTTATCATCATACCCAGGACCATATATATATATATATATATATATATATATGTATAAGACAGTGACCTTTTTTTTTAAGCTTCTTTCATTGAATATGGCCAACAATGATGATTTAATCAGTTATTTAATTGAGTTTTTCTAGACTGGGGAGGGTTGAGTTCTGTCAGGCTGTCATACCTAAAGAAACATAACTACTACTTTGGCTGTAGTTCATGTGGTGACCTTACGACTCTAATGAGTCAAGAGATATCTGGATTTGAGACACACGCCACAGAAGCATTTTATAGACAGTAGGAACATGTCCCCAATATCATCGTTGGCTATGCCAACTTTTAAATTAGGGTATTTCAGATTATGTTATAACTAATTCCTTCATTTGCTTTTTGAATAAAAATGTCTGCATACCTTTCAAAGTTATGCATTTAATGAACAATATTTGATTTGAATATAGAAAGTCCAGAGAAAGCTTATGTTTGACCACCCACTAGTCTTTTGCATTGACGCCCAAAATCTCCACGGCCGATCGATAGTTGATCACCTTGTTCCAAACAGGACTCTGTCCACGTTGATCTACTGCTAGGAAAGTCGGGTCATTGTGTTGGGCCAGAAAGTTTTCTCGTCAGAATCCATCTTGCACATCTATAAATCTACCATTCATCCATGCATTGAATACTGTTGCCATATCTGTAACCATTAACAGCTTGCTAAACTAGTCGTGTAACTTACATCATCACCCAGTATTCCCTAGCAGTCACCCATTTGAGCACTGACCAGGCTCCACATTGCTTAACTTTGGTGTTATGTCAAAACTCAGCAAATCTTCTTTTATGGATTGTATTCCTAAGGACATTGGCGATCATTCACAATTTCTTTTCTTTTGTAAATCCTTAAATAAATTCTATTTTTTTAGCTATCTCTTCTAAACCATGTTATGACATTCATTTATTCAAGCTTGCCATGTATTGTTTTTCTGTTCCTCTTTCCTTTAATTTGTCCTGTGAGTATTAAATTTTCCATACCTTTCCTCATTATGCATCCTAGAAAATTCAAGTGTCTCTTTCTGATGTTCAACAAAAGTATCCTCTTGTTTCCTTTTTCTCTAAGATTTAGTTGTTGCTCCAACTTTGGTCCAGGGTATTCTCAATATCCTTCTGTAGAAGCACATTTTTGCTGCTTCATGTCTTTTGATCTTTGAGATTGTCCAGTATTCACTGCCATATAGAAGGATTGATATTACGTAACAGTTCAGTACTGTTTTCTTTCTGTTGCTTCAAGTCTCTTCTTCATCTCTGAGGAGATTGTCCAGCATTCACTGCCATATAGAAGGGCTGATATTACGTAACAGTTCAGTACACTTTTTTTTGTTTCTGTTGCTTCAAGTCTCTTCTTCATCTCTGAGGAGATTGTCCAGCATTCACTGCCATATAGGAGGACTGATATTACGTAACAGTTCAGTACACTTGTTTTTGTTTCTGTTGCTTCAAATCTTTTCTTTATCAATGAGATTGTCCAACATTCACTGCCATAAAGAGGGACTGATATTAAGCAATAGTTTAGTCTATTTTTCTTGGTTTCTAATGAAAATTTCCTGTTTCTTAATACATTGCTTAGCTTTTGGAAGGAATCTTTTGCTATCCCAATGTGCCTTCAGATTTCTGTGTTATTTATACTTACCGTCTTCTGTTAAAACACTTCCTAGATATTTTTTTTTTTGTACTTGTTTCATATTTGTAAATTTCATGTTGGGTTGTTTGTTCCTTAAAACCACACATTATTGTCATATTTTATGCAGGTTATGCGATTTATCTTATGAATTTTCAAAATATAATTAAAGTTTTATAACATTATCAATATATTTCTTGCCACATATAATCTTCAAAAATTTGAAAGCAACATCAGCTGTAATCTTCTACCTTCCTTAATCTTCTACCTTCCTTAATCTTCTACCTTCCTTAATCTTCTACCTTCCTTAATCTTCTACCTTCCTTAATCTTCTACCTTCCTTAATCTTCTACCTTCCTTAATCTTCTACCTTCCTTAATCCTGTTTTTTATTTCTGTTAATCTCTTCAGCATAGAGAAACTAGTACTTGGTTGAGAATTTATTTTGATAAAAAATTGACAAGGGAATGAAATTAGATCAGAAAGAATTGTGTATTAATTTTAATGTTATAATATGAATCCTTTTTTTTTTGCTAATAGCTGTGTTGGGCGATGTCATGCAAGTTATAATCACCGTTACAATTGTCAAATGCCATGTATACAAAAATTACTGCCCAGACAGTCAAAGTGTGTTAGACTGGACCAATAAATACGATAATCATTTACATTTCTTTCAAATATGTTTTTGCCTTTTCTGAGATTTTTTAATGAAATTAGATATGAAAATATTGACTATTTTAAGAATTCTATTTTAGCTGATCATTGTATTGGGCAGTGTGTTTTGGGATTTAATCAACATTACAATTGTAAATACAACCAGAGACCCTGTGATCGTTTATATGTATCAGAAATTAAATCTGTTGTCGTTAATATAAAAGGCATTGCTTTTCAACCATATATTTATGAATGTTATTTTTCTAATTCAAAATCCCAATGAATGTTATTTTTCTAATTCAAAATCCCAATGAATGTTATTTTTCTAATTCAAAATCCCAATGAATGTTATTTTTCTAATTCAAAATCCCAATGAATGTTATTTTTCTAATTCAAAATCCCAATGAATGTTATTTTTCTAATTCAAAATCCCAATGAATGTTATTTTTCTAATTCAAAATCCCAATGAATGTTATTTTTCTAATTCAAAATCCCAATGAATGTTATTTTTCTAATTCAAAATCCCAATGAATGTTATTTTTCTAATTCAAAATCCCAATGAATGTTATTTTTCTAATTCAAAATCCCAATGAATGTTATTTTTCTAATTCAAAATCCCAATGAATGTTATTTTTCTAATTCAAAATCCCAATGAATGTTATTTTTCTAATTCAAAATCCCAATGAATGTTATTTTTCTAATTCAAAATCCCAATGAATGTTATTTTTCTAATTCAAAATCCCAATGAATGTTATTTTTCTAATTCAAAATCCCAATGAATGTTATTTTTCTAATTCAAAATCCCAATGAATGTTATTTTTCTAATTCAAAATCCCAATGAATGTTATTTTTCTAATTCAAAATCCCAATGAATGTTATTTTTCTAATTCAAAATCCCAATGAATGTTATTTTTCTAATTCAAAATCCCAATGAATGTTATTTTTCTAATTCAAAATCCCAATGAATGTTATTTTTCTAATTCAAAATCCCAATGAATGTTATTTTTCTAATTCAAAATCCCAATGAATGTTATTTTTCTAATTCAAAATCCCAATGAATGTTATTTTTCTAATTCAAAATCCCAATGAATGTTATTTTTCTAATTCAAAATCCCAATGAATGTTATTTTTCTAATTCAAAATCCCAATGAATGTTATTTTTCTAATTCAAAATCCCAATGAATGTTATTTTTCTAATTCAAAATCCCAATGAATGTTATTTTTCTAATTCAAAATCCCAATGAATGTTATTTTTCTAATTCAAAATCCCAATGAATGTTATTTTTCTAATTCAAAATCCCAATGAATGTTATTTTTCTAATTCAAAATCCCAATGAATGTTATTTTTCTAATTCAAAATCCCAATGAATGTTATTTTTCTAATTCAAAATCCCAATGAATGTTATTTTTCTAATTCAAAATCCCAATGAATGTTATTTTTCTAATTCAAAATCCCAATGAATGTTATTTTTCTAATTCAAAATCCCAATGAATGTTATTTTTCTAATTCAAAATCCCAATGAATGTTATTTTTCTAATTCAAAATCCCAATGAATGTTATTTTTCTAATTCAAAATCCCAATGAATGTTATTTTTCTAATTCAAAATCCCAATGAATGTTATTTTTCTAATTCAAAATCCCAATGAATGTTATTTTTCTAATTCAAAATCCCAATGAATGTTATTTTTCTAATTCAAAATCCCAATGAATGTTATTTTTCTAATTCAAAATCCCAATGAATGTTATTTTTCTAATTCAAAATCCCAATGAATGTTATTTTTCTAATTCAAAATCCCAATGAATGTTATTTTTCTAATTCAAAATCCCAATGAATGTTATTTTTCGAATTCAAAATCCCAATGAGTGAACTAATGTGCATTAGAAAGGTGTAAGTAACATTATTTGTTTTCACAAAGTTTGTCATTAAATTAGGATTTCTTTTGTCAAAATCTGCATCGAAAAATAATGGATGATGTCTTTCTTTTTAATAATTAAAACAAATCAAGATAATATAAATACATTTCTGTACAGAAGTGAAGTGTATAAGAATTTTATATTATGTGAATCCATTTTAGCTCACAGTTGTGTCGGAAGATGCCATGTTGGATTTAATCCCTCTTACAATTGCCAATGCAACGCAGAATGCCATGTTTTACATAATTGCTGCCCAGACAAAGTGAAATGCTGTGGACCAAGACCAATAATCCCGATAACGTCGGGTGAGAAAGTCATTTAAATTTCTTTTGATTTAATTTAATATATTTGTATAAGCCAATGTGTATGCGTACATTTCATTATAACTTTGAGGAATCTTTCATAATCAATTTACCTGTGATGTTTTTTTTGGAATTATCAAGTGAGAGGAATATTCCTGACAATATTTCCAGTCCTGATGAGAGAAGCATCTGTTGAGAAGGCTTTCCAAATTAGGAATAAATATGGTTTACCAAATTATCAAAGTCTGCTAAACAGAAAACTCTGTGGATTGCTTTGCCCTGACTAGAATTGCAATTCTGGTAATTCCATTTAAATTTGAGAAAAGTATTTTCAAACCAATTTTATAGTGTGCTTGGCCCTAATATGTAATCTTTATTGAAATTGTTTTAAGGTGTATCCCTTGGGAACTAAAAGACTAAAACTTTCATCAAAGTCTGGAGAAATGTTGTCCACGAATTGAAGAAAATTCTTTGTGTTAATAGATTTTTACTGAAATTGAGTGTATCACTGATTAACACACTTAAGCAACTGAATATAAAAAAAAAGATGTTAATGTCCTATTATAATTGTAAAATACCAAGATTATATTTCTAGTGTGTGTGAGCTGCTTTGGACGTGCTTTGTGATGCAGTGAATATCAGCTCAGAACGAGAAATCGGAGAACCGAGTTTAAATTCCATCTGAATTAATTTCATTTACTTACGTTCAAATACCTTTGAGAAAGGTATTAATCTGCTTCCTCTCCCTCCAGCTATTGGTTAAATAGCAAGACATGGAAAATGGCTATAATTATGTTTATGGGAAAAATATGTATTTCTTCGTAATTAGAATGTACTGTACATATTATTAGCAGTAGATATCAAATGTAAATACAAAATATATTAATTGTATTTGTTTTTTTCTAAGTTTAAATAATTAGTTAATGTGTATTGTGGTGCAGTGGATATTGGCTCAGAATGAGAAATTGGAGAGCCGAGTTCAAATTCTAGTTGAATTTGTTGCATTCACTTTAGGAAAGATATTAATCCATCTGTTTGGGCAAGATATTAATCCATCTCTTTCCTCCAGCTATGAGTTAAATAATAGGATATACTGGGTTCTATAGCCTTGGCTGGCTACCAGTCTACTACAGAAAGTAATATCAACCTAATGCAGAAAATTTTCTTCCCAGTCAGTCATGTGTATTTTGAGACAAAATCACCCAAGCGTGTATCATGTATGGCTGACTGTCTGAATTGGTTGATATTTTTAAATAGTTTACTGCACAATTTAGACATTAACAGTGAGATCAAAAGCATCAGAGAGTATTGCACGGAGTTTGTTATATTAAGAGCAATCGTTTGTGTTAACTAGATGAGTGGTGGATTGTATCTAAAGGTATTGGCTACCTATGGTTGGGGTGACCAATGACTACAATACTATTATTTAACTTGGAAAACAAATAAATGAAATTCATGAAAATAAATATGAAATAAAGGTACAATTATAATCTTCATGGAAAGCAAATGTGTATTAGTAATTACAGTGTGTATGTATATATATATATATATATATATATATATATTTGTTTCTTTAATGGCATATCAACTTGTTATGGGTCATTTAAAGAAAAAAATTATTTTTCTTAGATGCATTATTTTTTCAAAATATACGTTGCTGTTAATGTTTTTGTTTTCATTTTTTACAAAAATGTATCACTAATAATTTTTTTTACTATGGAAATGTATTGTTGGTATTTTATAATACAGAATATTTATACTTTCACAGTATTTTGACCACAGTTTGGTGGCGAACTATTTGCCTATAGCTGGGACCCTAACTGGGTTAGGGTGGACCTGGGAACAACGGCAGTTAAGAGGTTGTTCCACCCTCTTCAAAACCTCCCAGTCAAAGTTCTTGCTGCCGAACGTAGTTTATCATCAGACCCAGGACAGAATGTACATATTACTAGCAGATACAAAATTTAAATATAAAACATTCTAATTGAAATTGTTATTTTTAAAAAATTTTAAGTAACTGGTCAATATTTTTAAATAGTTTACTGTATAATTCAGTCAGTAACAGATAGTTCAAAAGCATGATAGATTATTACATGCAATGTTCTATATTAAGAACAATCATGTGTTCACTAGATTGTTTGAATTGGTAAATAATCGCTTCTGCATCCAATTCATATGAAAATTTCTTTTTTTAATGAATAGCAACATTCCAAATTATCCTTAGCAAATTTCTTAATCTTGTCTTTATGATCTTTAGCCCTGAAAATGTCTTCCCACATTGAACATGGTAATTTTCTAAGCGTAGATTAGATGTGTAACAAAACCCGAAAGTAAATGACACCCAGTGAGGATCGAACTCACTACTCAATTGTAATGATTCTAGTAAGACATGTTTACTAGCCACTACACCACCAAGAGGTGTCCCCCCCCCCCACATTGAACATGAGTAACTGATAGGGTGGAGATGACCTTTTAAAAGTACTCCTTTTTATTACTAAAACAGTTGTCAGGGTTTGTTTCTTTATTGTATTGTTATCTGATATAAGAGGCTAACTTCATGTGTGCCCCACTTGCTATCGGGCAAGCTGACACCTTGCATAGTTAGTCACTGATTAAGAAACGGGAAATTGGTAATTTAAAATTATGTTATTGTTGAATGAATGAAATTAGATTTGAATGTATTGCATAGTTGTTTTAATGTTATGACATGAATCCATTTTAGCTGAAAGTTGTGTTGGACGATGTAGTGATTTGGAAGTTAATCACTATTACAAATGTCAATGCAATCAGAAATGCCATCAATACCATAATTGTTGCCGAGACAAACTCAGTGTGTGTGGGACATTTGGTGAGAAAATTATCTAATTTCTTTTAAACACTGAATTATTTTCAAGTTTATAAATGCTTTGAATATTTTTTATTGTTACATATTGATTAGCACAATGACAGTAATTCAAATTATTCTGTTTTAGATTATTATTAATTTCAGGTATACCTATAAAGAATTTCTTCTAGGTGACTTAACTCAAAAAGCGACTTAAATTGAAATTTCCTTGTCTCCGAATTTTACTTGTCATTAGGCTAAACCTCAAATAACTATTCCCAGTTTTGTAATTGATTTATAAATGCATTTTTAATCATATATGGTCAATAAGAATCTATTTTAAGCTTACAAAGAAATGAATTTTAGTTTTTAGTATGGTACAAAAAAAAGTAATCTAAATTTATGAATACATGTACGTACATACTTGTCAAATGTTGTTTACAATTTGGCAAACTTTACAGTACATCGCAGACTCATTATTTGTGATGTGGTTTGCTCTAAGACATTAAAAGATAAAATGATTTTTAAGATTAAATAATAAATACGGTTATTATAATTATTTTGCGGTAATAGAAAGTAAACTGACTTGTGTTCAATTTACCAATATTTACATTCAGTTTGTTTATTTGCTTACATCATGGACGTAGATGACTGTGGATCGTTAGACTTCAATATTTCTGGCATACAGATGTTAAGTCAAATAAAATTCTTTAAACTTGATTTTTATTTTTCCATATATGTTTTGACAACGACTTAACTTGAAACACATAACTTGAGTTGTACCTATATTTAAATTATATGATAAATTATATATTTGTTTTTAGCTTAATATTATCATTATGATAATGACTAGATTTACTATAAACATATCTTAAATTTAAGTATTTTCAAAGTTGATGATGAAGAATCTTACATATGTGTAGAATTATTGAAAATCTATAGAATAGCAGGATTTGTGATGTGGATTACTCTACAGTGAGGGCTTGCTAAACCGGTCGCATAACTTTCATTACCCTGTATTCCATGACAGTCACCTATTTGAGCACTGACCAGGCTCCATATTGCTTAACTTTGGTGTTACGTCAAGACTCAGCAAGTCTTCTTTTATGGATTGTATTCCTAAGGACATTGGCGATCATTCACAATTTTCTTTTCCTTTGTAAATCCTTAAATAAATTCTATTTTTTTAGCTATCTCTTCTAAACCATGTTATGACATTCATTTATTCAAGCTTGCCATGTATTGTTTTTCTGTTCCTCTTTCCTTCAATTTGTCCTGTGAGTATTAAATTTTCCATACCTTCTTTCCTCATTATGCATCCTAGAAACTTCAAGTGTCTCTTTTTGATGTTCAACAAAAGTATCCTTTTGTATCCTTTTTCTCTAAAATTTAGTTGTTGCTCCATCTTTGGTCCAGGGTATTCTCAGTATCCTTCTGTAGAAGCACATTTTTGCTGAAAATAAAACAATTTTCAAATTTAATTTATGCTTGACCAGTCATAAGATATAAACAGCCTTGTTTATATTCTGAGTGCTATTCATCCTTGAAGTGTGTAGGGGTAATGACGAGAAGATAAACAGTATTGTCAACATAATTTATTGCACATCTGATATTTCAGTAGCAAATCAATAGTACATTTTCGCATGGGATATTTTCAGTTCAGAAATATTTTCGATTCAGAAACTTCTCCCGTCAAGAGCTTTCTTTACTATAATTAGCATTGTTGTGTTGGTCCAAGGTATTCTCAGCATCTTTCTGTAGAACCACCTTTTTGCTGCTTCAGGTTTTTTCTTGATCTTGGAGATGATTTTCCAGCATTCACTGCCATATAGAAGGGCTGATATTACGTAACAGTTCAGTACACTTTTTTTGTTTCTGTTGCTTCAAGTCTCTTCTTCATCTCTGAGGAGATTGTCCAGCATTCACTGCCATATAGGAGGACTGATATTACGTAACAGTTCAGTACTGTTTTCTTTGTTTCTGTTGCTTCAAATCTTTTCTTTATCAATGAGGAGATTGTCCAACATTTACTGCCAGAAAGAGGGACTGATATTAAGCAATAGTTAGTCTATTTTTCTTGGTTTCTAATGAAAATTTCCTGTTTCTTAATACATTGCTTAGCTTTTGGAAGGAATCTTTTGCTATCCCAATGTGCCTTCAGATTTCTGTGTTATTTATACTTACCGTCTTCTGTTAAAACACTTCCTAGATATTTTTTTTTTGTACTTGTTTCATATTTGTAAATTTCATGTTGGGTTGTTTGTTCCTTAAAACCACACATTATTGTCATATTTTATGCAGGTTATGCGATTTATCTTATGAATTTTCAAAATATAATTAAAGTTTTATAACATTATCAATATGATACTTATCTTAAAATATAACTGATTACTTATTCCATTCAATCAAATGTATGAGGTTGCCGGTGAAATTTTTGATTGTATATCTTTTCTCGAACTTCTCACTTGTGAATCTATTGGTTTCTTGCCACATATAATCTTCAAAAATTTGAAAGCAACATCAGCTGTAATCTTCTACCTTCCTTAATCTTCTACCTTCCTAAATCTTCTACCTTCCTAAATCTTCTACCTTCCTAAATCTTCTACCTTCCTAAATCTTCTACCTTCCTTAATCTTCTACCTTCCTAAATCTTCTACCTTCCTAAATCTCCTACCTTCCTAAATCTCCTACCTTCCTAAATCTCCTACCTTCCTAAATCTCCTACCTTCCTAAATCTCCTACCTTCCTAAATCTTCTCCCTTCCTAAATCTTCTCCCTTCCTAAATCTTCTCCCTTCCTAAATCTTCTCCCTTCCTAAATCTTCTACCTTCCTAAATCTTCTACCTTCATTAATCCTGTTTTTTATTTCTGTTAATCTCTTCAGCATAGAAAAACTAGCATTTGGTTAATAATTTATCATTTTAATAAGTAAAACGACAAGTGAATGAAATTATATCAGAAAGAATTGTGTATTTATTTTAATATTACTATATGAATCTATTTTAGCTGATAGCTGTGTTGGACGATGTCATGCCAGCTATAATCCCCGTTACAATTGTCAATGCTACGCAGAATGTTATAAACACAAAAATTGCTGCCCAGACAAAAACAAAGTGTGTTACACTGGACCTGTAAACCCGATAACGTCGGGTGAGAAAATCAGTTACATTTCTTTCAAATATGTTTTTTTTGCTTTTTCTGAGATTTTTATGTTTTCGTAATACAGTTTTACTGCAATTAAGTTGATGCTTTATTGTTTAATAAACATAATATTGATTGCATATAATCAGATATGAAAATATTGAGTATTTTAATGATTCCATTTTAGCTGATCGTTGTATTGGGTGATGTCTTTTGGGATTTAATCGATGTTACAATTGTAAATACAACCACAGACCATGTTTTCATGTTTATGTACCAGCAATCAAATCTGTTGTCGTTAACATAAAAGGCATTGCTTTTCAACCATATATTTATGAATGTTATTTTTCTAATTCAAAATCCCAATGAATGTTATTTTTCTAATTCAAAATCCCAATGAATGTTATTTTCTAATTCAAAATCCCAATGAATGTTATTTTCTAATTCAAAATTCCCAATGAATGTTATTTTTCAATTAAAATCCCAATGAATGTTAATTTTCTAATTCAAAATTTTTCCCAATGAAGTTAATTTTCTAAAATTCAAAATCCCAATGAATGTTATTTTCTAATTCAAAATCCCAATGAATGTTATTTTCTAATTCAAAATCCCAATGAATGTTATTTTCTAATTCAAAATCCCAATGAATGTTATTTTCTAATTCAAAATCCCAATGAATGTTATTTTCTAATTCAAAATCCCAATGAATGTTATTTTCTAATTCAAAATCCCAATGAATGTTATTTTCTAATTCAAAATCCCAATGAATGTTATTTTCTAATTCAAAATCCCAATGAATGTTATTTTCTAATTCAAAATCCCAATGAATGTTATTTTCTAATTCAAAATCCCAATGAATGTTATTTTCTAATTCAAAATCCCAATGAATGTTATTTTCTAATTCAAAATCCCAATGAATGTTATTTTTCTAATTCAAAATCCCAATGAATGTTATTTTTCTAATTCAAAATCCCAATGAATGTTATTTTTCTAATTCAAAATCCCAATGAATGTTATTTTTCTAATTCAAAATCCCAATGAATGTTATTTTTCTAATTCAAAATCCCAATGAATGTTATTTTTCTAATTCAAAATCCCAATGAATGTTATTTTTCTAATTCAAAATCCCAATGAATGAACTAATGTGCCCAATTAAAAGCAAAGGTGTAAGTAACATTATTTGTTTTCACAAAGTTTGTCATTAAATTAGGATTTCTTTTGTCAAAATCTGCATCGAAAAATAATGGATGATGTCTTTCTTTTTAATAATTAAAAAAATCAAGATAATATAAATAAATTTGTGTACAGAAGTGAAGTGTATAAGAATTTTATATTATGTGAATCCATTTTAGCTCACAGTTGTGTCGGAAGATGCCATGTTGGATTTAATCCCTCTTACAATTGCCAATGCAACGCAGAATGCCATGTTTTACATAATTGCTGCCCAGACAAAGTGAAATGCTGTGGACCAAGACCAATAATCCCGATAACGTCGGGTGAGAAAGTCATTTAAATTTCTTTTGATTTAATTTAATATATTTGTATAAGCCAATGTGTATGCATACATTTCATTATAACTTTGAGGAATCTTTCATAATCAATTTACCTGTGATGTTTTTTTTGGAATTATCAAGTGAGAGGAATATTTCTGACAATATTTCCAGTCCTGATGAGAGAAGCATCTGTTGAGAAGGCTTTCCAAATTAGGAATAAATATGGTTTACCAAATTATCAAAGTCTGCTAAACAGAAAACTCTGTGGATTGCTTTGGCCTGACTAGAATTACATTTCTGATGAAAATATCATCATTCGGTTTTTTGCAATTCTGGTAATTCCATTTAAATTTGAGAAAAGTATTTTCAAACCAATTTTATAGTCTGCTTGGCCCTAATATGTAATCTTTATTGAAATTGTTTTAAGGTGTATCCCTTGGGAACTAAAAGACTAAAACTTTCATCAAAGTCTGGAGAAATGCTGTCCACGAATTGAAGAAAATTCTTTGTGTTAATAGATTTTTACTGAAATTGAGTGTATCACTGATTAACACACTTAAGCAACTGAATATAAAAAAAAAGATGTTAATGTCCTATTATAATTGTAAAATACCAAGATTATCTTTCTAGTGTGTGTGAGCTGCTTTGGACGTGCTTTCTGATGCAGTGAATATCAGCTCAGAACGAGAAATCGGAGAACCAAGTTTGAATTCCAGCTGAATTAATTTCATTTACTTATGTTCAAATACCTTTGAGAAAGGTATTAATCTGCCTCCTCTCCCTCCAGCTATTGGTTAAATAGGAAGACATGGAAAATGGCTATAAATATAATGTTTATGGGAAAAATATGTATTTCTTCATAATTAGAATGTACTGTACATATTATTAGCAGTAGATATCAAATGTACATACAAAATGTAATAATTGTATTTGTTTTTTCTAAATTTAAATAATTAGTTAATGTGCATTGTGGTGTAGTGGATATTGGCTCAGAATGAGAAATTGGAGAGCCGAGTTCAAATTCTAGTTGAATTTGTTGCATTCACTTTAGGAAAAATATTAATCCATCTGTTTGGGCAAGATATCAATCCATCTGTTTGGTCAAGATCTGTTTGTTTCAAGATATCAATCCATCTGTTTGTTTCAAGATATCAATCCATCTGTTTGTTTCAAGATATCAATCCATCTGTTTGTTTCAAGATATCAATCCATCTGTTTGTTTCAAGATATCAATCCATCTGTTTGTTTCAAGATATCAATCCATCTGTTTGTTTCAAGATATCAATCCATCTGTTTGTTTCAAGATATCAATCCATCTGTTTGTTTCAAGATATCAATCCATCTGTTTGTTTCAAGATATCAATCCATCTGTTTGTTTCAAGATATCAATCCATCTGTTTGTTTCAAGATATCAATCCATCTGTTTGTTTCAAGATATTAACCAATCTCTTTCCTCCAGCTATGCGTTAAATAATAGGACACACTAGGTTCTATAGCCTTGGCTGGCTACCAGTCCCCCCAACCAAATATGAAGTCCTGTAAAATTTCCTGCAACCAAATATGAAGTCCTGTAAAATTTCCTGCAACCAAATATGAAGTCCTGTAAAATTTCCTGCAACCAAATATGAAGTCCTGTAAAATTTCCTGCAACCAAATATGAAGTCCTGTAAAATTTCCTGCAACCAAATATGAAAGTCCTGTAAAATTTCCTGCAACCAAATATGAAGTCCTGTAAAATTTCCTGCAACCAAATATGAAGTCCTGTAAAATTTCCTGCAACCAAATATGAAATCCTACAAAATTTCCCCCTACCAAATATGAAATCCTACAAAATTTCCCCCTACTAAATAAGTCTTACATTATTTCCTCCTACCAAATTTGAAGTCCTTTAATATTTCCTCCTACCAAATTTGAAGTCCTTTAATATTTCCTCCTACCAAATTTGAAGTCCTTTAATATTTCCTCCTACCAAATTTGAAGTCCTTTAATATTTCCTCCTACCAAATTTGAAGTCCTTTAATATTTCCTCCTACCAAATTTGAAGTCCTTTAATATTTCCTCCTACCAAATTTGAAGTCCTTTAATATTTCCTCCTACCAAATTTGAAGTCCTTTAATATTTCCTCCTACCAAATTTGAAGTCCTACAGAGCTTCTGAATATTCTTGAATATGTTAAAAATATATTTATGATTGTGCCGGGATGAACATTAAAACTATAAAAAAGATAATGATCATTTTGTTTTTTATTTTATAGCTTCTCAATTATTTAAATGACATAACAATTTTTATAATGCCGAGTGAAAGAATAGGACAATTATTAAGAATAGGACAATTATTAAGAATAGGATGCTGCAATTTAGAATATGAATCTGATTTCAAATGTCAATGTGACATGGCATATTGCTGCTTAGACAAAGTCAGTGTTTGGATCAAGGCCAATAAACACAGTAAGTCTGTGTGGGAAAATCATTTTAATTTATTTTAATGGTTAAATTATTTACATGTTTTACGAATATTCTTGAATAATTTGAAAATATATTTACAATTTTACAGTGATGAACAGTAATAAAAAAAATGATAGTTTTGTTTTTATTTTATAAATTTACGATAATTATTTGAATGATGTTACAGTTTTTTTAATACTGAATGAAAGAACAGGATAATTATTTAAAAATATGAATCCTATCATTAAGAACTGTCCTAATGAAAATAGAACATGTTAACTGTAATCCTTGCTTGTAGATAAACGATATTTGGGACACGCACATGAAAGGTTTTCAAAAGTCTATGATTTTGAATCACTGCTTATTTCTCCTAATGTTTTTATTATTAGGAAACTGAAATTTATTTGATAATTAGCAATTTAATAATAGAATCTTTGACTAAATTAAATTTGATTTGAAATATGAATGTGGCCATCTTAATGCTACAATATGAATCCATTTTAGCTGATAGTTGTGTTGGACGATGTGGTTCAAGATATGATTTCAATTACAAATGTCAATGCAACGCGAAATGCCATTTAAATATGAATTGCTGTTCAGACAAAGTCAAGTGGTGTGGAATTGGAACAATAATCCCAAGAACATTGTGTAAGAAAATGTTTTAAATTTACTTTAATCTTTTTATTTTTAATTTTCCGAATATTTTCAAAACTTAATTTGTATTGCAACATTGTCGTAGATATTGTGTGAAATGGAAAAGCTGTAAATTAGAAATTATTTTATTTGTACCAAGTTCTTAATATAATAACAAATATTGCAATTTATGGTTGTTATTGTAATATTTTGTCAAAGTTAAGCTGAAATATTTAATGATGTGATAGGGAAATTTCTAAGAATATTTTATTTTTGCAGAACTTGTTCATTCTGTAAATGAAGAATTAAACTAGTATAATATTATCACACTTATTATTAGAATTGAAACATTTGTTAAAAACTGTTTAACTTTCAATGTATCAATCCCAATTTGTAATTTTTATTTATTAAACAAATATAATGTTTCCAGGAAAGTGTGTAGGTGTGAAATTAGGGAATTACCATTTGTTTTTTCCTGGAACTGAACGGTTTTGTTATTATTTATTGTCTACAATAAGAAAATGGATTTTAGTGTTTGAATAATAAAAAAAGTAGATTGAATACAATTTGATTAGAAATGATTGTGTAGTTATTTTTATGCTACAATATGAATCCATTTTAGCTGATAGTTGTGTTGGACGATGCGGTTCAAGATATGATTCCAATTACAAATGTCAATGTGATGTGACATGTCATCGATACAATAATTGCTGTTTAGACAAAGACAAAGTGTGTGCACAAGGAAATCTGGGTGAGAATATTTTTGAAACTTATTTTAAAGTTTGAAGTTTTTCCATGTTTCTGAATATTCTTGAATATTTTAAAAATATATTTACGATTATGCCGTGATGAACATTTGAACAGTGATAAAAAAGATAATCATAGTTTTGTTTTTATTTTACAACTTTTCAAAAATTATACAAATGACGTTACAGTTTTTTTAATACTGAATGAAAGAATAGGATAATTATTTAAAAATATGAATCCTATCATTAAGAACTGTCCTTATGAAAATAAAAAATGTTAACTGTAATCCTTGTTTGTAGATAAATGTTATTTGGGACACGCACATGAAAGGTTTTCAAAAGTCTATGATTTTGAATCACTGCTTACTTCTCCTAATGTTTTTATTATTAGGAAACTGAAATTTATTTGATAATTAGCAATTTAATAATAGAATCTTTGACTAAATTAAATTTGATTTGAAATATGAATGTGGCCATCTTAATGCTACGATATGAATCCATTTTAGCTGATAGTTGTGTTGGACGATGTGGTTCAAGATATGATTTCAATTACAAATGTCAATGCAACGCGAAATGCCATCTACATATGAATTGCTGTTCAGACAAAGTCAAGTGGTGTGGAATTGGAACAATAATCCCCAAAACATCCCGTGAGAACATGTTTCAAATTTACTTTAAACTTATTATTTTTCAATTTTCTGAATATTTTTAAATCTTAATTTCTATTGCAACATTGTCATAGATATTGTGTGAAATGGAAAAGCTATTGATTTTAAATTATTTTATTTGTACCCACTTCTTAATATAATAACAAATATTGCAATTTATGGCTGTTATTGCAATATTTTGTCAAATTTGTTAAGCTGAAATATTTAATGTTGTGATAGAATTTCTAAGGATATTTTATTTTTGCATAATTTGTTTCTTCTGTGCATGAATAAATAAAACTAGTATGATGTTATCGTACTAATAATTGAACCATTTGTTAAAAAAGTAACGTTTAACTTTCAATGTATCAATCCCAATTTGTAATTTTTATTTATGAAATAAATACAATGTTTCTAGAAAAGTATGTAGGTGTAAAATTAGCGAATTAGCATTTGTTTTTTTTCTGCACCTGGAAGGTTGTTGTAATGTTTCTTGCCTACAATAAGAAAATGGATTTTAGTGTTTGAATAATAAAAAATGTTGACTGAATACAATTGGATTAAAAATGATTGTGTAGTTATTTTTATGCTACAATATGAATCCATTTTAGCTGATAGCTGTACCGGACATTGCAGTTTAAAAAATGATTCCAATTTCAAATATCAATGTGATATGCCATGTCATTGATACAAAAATTGCTGCCTAGACATAGTTAAAGTCTGTGGACCAGGACCAGTAAAACCAATAACTCTGAGGAAGAAAATCTTTTAAATTTATTTTAAAGTTTAAATTATTTGCATGTTTCCCAATATTCTTGAATATTTTGAAAACATTTTTACCATTGTACAGTGATAAACACTGGAACAGTAATAAAAAAATAATGATAGTTTTGTTTTTATTTTATAAATTTGCAATAATTATTTGAACGACATTATAGTTGTTTTTTTAATACGGAGTAAAAGAATAGGATAATTATTTACGAATATGAATCATAACATTATGGATAATGAAAATAAAAAATGTTAACTGCAATCCTTGTTTGTAGATAAACGATATTTGGGACGCACACCTGAAAGGTTTTCAAAAGTCTATGATTTTGAATCACTGCCTATTTCTCCTAATCTTTTCATTATTAGGAAACTGGAATTGATTTGATAATTAGCAATTTAATAATAGCATCTTTGAGTGAGTGAAATTTGATTTGAAATAACAATGTGGCCATTTTAATGGAATAGTAATAAAAAAACATCATGATAGTTTTGTTTTTATTTTTGAAATTTGCAATAATTATTTGAATGACGTTATAGTTTTTTTTTTTTAATACTGAGTAAAAGAATAGGATAATTTACAAATATGAATCATATCATAATGAACTGTAATAATGAAAATAGAAAATGTTAACTAAAATCCTTGCTTGTAAATAAATGAGGTTTGAGATGCACACCTGAAAGGTTTTCAAAAGTCTATGATTTTGAATAACTACTTATTTCTCTTAATCTTTTCATAATTAAGAAACTGGAATTTCTTTGATAATTAGCAATTTAATAATAGAATCTTTGACTGAATTAAATTTGATTTGAAATAACAGTGGCCATTTTAATGCTAGGATATGAATCCATTTTAGCTGATAGTTGTGTTGGACGATGTGGTTCAAGATATGATTTCAATTACAAATGTCAATGTGATGTGACATGTCATCGATACAATAATTGCTGTTTAGACAAAGACAAAGTGTGTGCACAAGGAACTCTGGGTGAGAATATTTTTGAAACTTATTTTAAATCTTAAAGTATTTTCATGTTTCTGAATATATTTTAAAAATATATTTACGATTATGCTTTGATGAATATTGGAACATTAATAAAAAAGGTACTCATTTTGTTTTTATTTTAAAACTTTTCAAGAATTATCTAAACGATGTTACAGTTTTTTTAATACTGAGTGAAAGAATAGGATAATTATTTAAGAATGTGAATCATATCATTATGGACTCTCCTAATGAAAAAAGTGTTAAACTAAAATCCTTGCTTGTAGATAAATGACATTTGGGATGCACACATGGAAGGTTTTCAAAAGTTTATGATTTTAAATCACTGCTTATTTCTCCTAAGCTTTTCATTATTAGGAAACTGAAATTTATTTGATAATTAGCAATTTAATAATAGAATCTTTGACTGAATTAAATTTGATTTGAAATAACAATGTGGCCTTTTTAATACTAGGATATGAATCCATTTTAGCTGATAGTTGTGTTGGACGATGTGGTTCAAGATATGATTTCAATTACAAATGTCAATGCAACGCGAAATGCCATTTAAATATGAATTGCTGTTCAGACAAAGTCAAGTGGTGTGGAATTGGAACAATAATTCCAAATATATTGCGTAAGAAAATGTTTTAAATTTAATTTAAACTTTTTATTTTTCAATTTTCTTAATATTTTCAAAACTTAATTTGTATTGCAACATTGTCGTAGATATTGTGTGAAATGGAAAAGCTATCGATTTTAAATTATTTTATTTGTATCCATTTATTAATATAATAACCAATATTGCAATTTATGGCTGTTATTGCAATATTTTGTTAAAGTCGTTAAGTTGAAATATTTAATGATCCGATAGGAGAATTGCTAAGAGAATTTTATTTTTGCAGAACTTGTTCATTCTGTAAACGAAGAATTAAAACTAGTATAATATTATCGCACTTATAATTAGAATTGAAATATTTGTTAAAAACTAATGTTGAACTTTAAATGTATCAATCCCAATTTGTTATTTTTTACTTATTAAACAAATATGTTTCCAGGAAAGTATGTAAGTGTGAAATTAGGGAATTACCATTTGTTTTTTCCTGGAACTGAACGGTTTTGTTAATGTTTATTGTCTACAATAAGAAAATGGATTTTAGTGTTTGAATAATAAAAAGTAGATTGAATACAATTTGATTAGAAATGATTGTGTAGTTATTTTTATGCTACAATATGAATCCATTTTAGCTGATAGTTGTGTTGGACGATGCGGTTCAAGATATGATTCCAATTACAAATGTCAATGTGATGTGACATGTCATCGATACAATAATTGCTGTTTAGACAAAGACAAAGTGTGTGCACAAGGAAATCTGGGTGAGAATATTTTTGAAACTTATTTTACAGTTTGAAGTATTTTCATGTTTCCAAATAGTCTTGAATATTTTAAAAATATATTTAAGATTATGCTGTGATGAACATTAATAAAAATGATAATGATCATTTTGTTTTTATTTTACAACTTGTTAAGAATTATATAAATGATGTTACAGTTTTTTAATACTGAATGAAAGAATAGGATAATTATTTAAAAATATGAATCCTATTATTATGAACTGTCCTAATGAAAATAAAAAATGTTAACTAAAATTCTTGCTTGTAGATAAACGATATTTGGGATCCTCACATGGAAGGTTTTCAAAAGTCTATCATTTTGAATCACTGCTTATTTCTCCTAATCTTTTCATTATTAGGAAACTGAAATTTATTTGATAATTAGCAATTTAATAATAGAATCTTTGACTGAATTAAAATTGATTTGAAATAAGAATGTGGCCATTTTAATCTTAGGATATGAATCCATTTTAGCTGATAGTTGTGTTGGACGATGTGGTTCAAGATATGATTCCAATTACAAATGTCAATGCAACGCAAAATGCCATTTACATATGAATTGCTGTTCCGACAAAGTCAAGTGGTGTGGAATTGGAACAATAATCCCAAAAACATCGCGTGAGAAAATGTTTTAAAATTTATTTTAATCTTTTTATTTTCAATTTTCTGAATATTTTCAAAACTTAATTTTTATTGCAACATTGTCGTAGATATTGTGTGAAATAGAAAAGCTATCGATTTGAAACTATTTTATTTGTATCCACTTCATAATATAATAACAAATATTGCAATTTATGGCTGTTATTGCAATATTTTGTCAAAGTTGTTAAGCAGAAATATTTTAAGATGCAATTGGGGAATTTATAAGGATATTTTACTTTTGCAGAATTTGGAATGAGCTTATACATTCATTAATTGAAAAATTGAAACTGGTCTAATATCATTGTTTTTTTTATTAGAATTCAAATGTTGGTTAAAAGTTGTTTAACTTTAAATGCATCAATCTCAATTTTAATTTTTATTTGTTAAGCGAACATAATGTTTCCATGAAAGTAAGAATAAAATCAGAGAATTTGGTTTTTTGCACCTAAATGGTTTTATTCGTGTTTATTGTCCGCAATTGGAAACTGGACTTTAGTGTTTGAATAATAAAAAAATAGATTAGAAAGAATTGTGCAGTTATTTTAATGCTATGATACGAATCCATTTTAGCTGATAGCTGTACCGGACGCTGCTGTTTAGAATATGATTCTAATTTCAAATGTCAATGTGACATGGCTCGTCATCGATACAAAAATTGCTACCTAGGCAAAGTTTGTGGACCAGGGCCAATAAACCCAATAACTTTGTGCGAGAAAATCTTTTAAATTTATTTTAAAGTTTAAATTATTTACATGTTTCCGAATATTCTTGAATGATTTTTAAAATAAATTTACAATTGTACAGTGATGAACACTGGAATAGTAATGAAAACATAATGATAATCTTGTTTTTATTTTATAAATTTGCAATAATTATTTGAACGACATTATAGTTGTTTCTTAATACTGAGTAAAAGAATAGGATAATTTAAGAATATGAATCATATCATAATGAACTGTAATAACGAAAATAGAAAATGGTAAACTAAAATCCTTGCTTGTAGATAAATGACGTTTGGGATGCACACATGAAATGTTTTCAAAAGTTTGATTTTGAATCACTGCTTATTTCTCTTAATCTTTTCATTATTAAGAAACTGGAATTGATTTGCGAATTAGCAATTTAATAATAGAATCTCTGACTGAATTAAATTTCATTTGAAATAATAAAGTGGCCATTTTAATGCTACGATATGAATCCATTTTAGCTGATAGTTGTGTTGGACGATGCAGTTCAAGATATGATTCCAATTACCAATGTCAATGCGATGTGACATGTCATCGATACAATAATTGCTGTTTAGACAAAGACAAAGTGTGTGTACAAGGAAATCTGGGTGAGAATATTTTTGAAACTTATTTTAAAGTTTGAAGTATTTTCATGCTTCTGAATATTCTTGAATATTTTAAAAATATATTTATGATTATGCCGTGATGAATATTTGAACAGTAATAAAAAAGATGATAGATTTGTTTTTATTTTACAACTTTTCAAGAATTATACAAATGTCATTAGTTTTTTTAATACTGAGTGAAAGAATAGGATAATTATTTAAAAATATGAATCATATCATCATTGAACTGTCCTAATGAAAATAAAAAATGTTAACTGCAATCCTTGTTTGTAGATAAACGATATTTGGGACGCACACATGAAAGGTTTTCAAAAGTCTATCATTTTGAATCACTGCTTATTTCTCCTAATCTTTTCATTATTAGGAAACTGAAATTTATTTGATAATTAGCAATTTAATAATAGAATCTTTGACTGAATTAAATTTGATTTGAAATAACAGTGGCCATTTTAATGCTAGGATATGAATCCATTTTAGCTGATAGCTGTGTTGGACGATGCGGTTCAAGATATGATTCCAGTTACAAATGTCAATGCGATGTGACATGTCATCGATACAATAATTGCTGTTTAGACAAAGACAAAGTGTGTGCACAAGGAACTCTGGGTGAGAATATTTTTGAAACTTATTTTAAATCTTAAAGTATTTTCATGTTTCTGAATATATTTTAAAAATATATTTACGATTATGCTTTGATGAATATTGGAACATTAATAAAAGAGGTACTCATTTTGTTTTTATTTTAAAACTTTTCAAGAATTATCTAAATGATGTTACAGTTTTTTTAATACTGAGTGAAAGAATAGGATAATTATTTAAGAATGTGAATCATATCATTATGGACTCTCCTAATGAAAAAAGTGTTAAACTAAAATCCTTGCTTGTAGATAAATGACGTTTGGGATGCACACATGAAAGGTTTTCAAAAGTTTATGATTTTAAATCACTGCTTATTTCTCCTAAGCTTTTCATTATTAGGAAACTGAAATTTATTTGATAATTAGCAATTTAATAATAGAATCTTTGACTGAATTAAATTTGATTTGAAATAACAATGTGGCCTTTTTAATACTAGGATATGAATCCATTTTAGCTGATAGTTGTGTAGGACGATGTGGTTCAAGATATGATTTCAATTACAAATGTCAATGCAACGCGAAATGCCATTTAAATATGAATTGCTGTTCAGACAAAGTCAAGTGGTGTGGAATTGGAACAATAATTCCAAACATATTGCGTAAGAAAATGTTTCAAATTTACTTTAAACTTTTTATTTTTCAATTTTCTTAATATTTTCAAAACTTAATTTGTATTGCAACATTGTCGTAGATATTGTGTGAAATGGAAAAGCTATCGATTTTAAATTATTTTATTTGTATCCATTTATTAATATAATAACCAATATTGCAATTTATGGCTGTTATTGCAATATTTTGTTAAAGTCGTTAAGTTGAAATATTTAATGATCTGATAGGAGAATTGCTAAGAAAATTTTATTTTTGCAGAACTTGTTCATTCTGTAAACGAAGAATTAAAACTAGTATAATATTATCGCACTTATAATTAGAATTGAAATATTTGTTAAAAACTAATGTTGAACTTTAAATGTATTAATCCCAATTTGTTATTTTTTACTTATTAAACAAATATAATGTTTCCAGGAAAGTATGTAGGTGTGAAATTAGGGAATTACCATTTGTTTTTTCCTGGAACTGAACGGTTTTGTTAATGTTTATTGTCTACAATAAGAAAATGGATTTTAGTGTTTGAATAATATAAAGTTGATTGAATACAATTTGATTAGAAATGATTGTGTAGTTATTTTTATGCTACAATATGAATCCATTTTAGCTGATAGTTGTGTTGGACGATGCGGTTCAAGATATGATTCCAATTACAAATGTCAATGTGATGTGACATGTCATCGATACAATAATTGCTGTTTAGACAAAGACAAAGTGTGTGCACAAGGAAATCTGGGTGAGAATATTTTTGAAACTTATTTTACAGTTTGAAGTATTTTCATGTTTCCAAATAGTCTTGAATATTTTAAAAATATATTTAAGATTATGCTGTGATGAACATTAATAAAAATGATAATGATCATTTTGTTTTTATTTTACAACTTGTTAAGAATTATATAAATGATGTTACAGTTTTTTAATACTGAATGAAAGAATAGGATAATTATTTAAAAATATGAATCCTATTATTATGAACTGTCCTAATGAAAATAAAAAATGTTAACTAAAATTCTTGCTTGTAGATAAACGATATTTGGGATCCTCACATGGAAGGTTTTCAAAAGTCTATCATTTTGAATCACTGCTTATTTCTCCTAATCTTTTCATTATTAGGAAACTGAAATTTATTTGATAATTAGCAATTTAATAATAGAATCTTTGACTGAATTAAAATTGATTTGAAATAAGAATGTGGCCATTTTAATCTTAGGATATGAATCCATTTTAGCTGATAGTTGTGTTGGACGATGCGGTTCAAGATATGATTCCAATTACAAATGTCAATGCAACGCAAAATGCCATTTACATATGAATTGCTGTTCCGACAAAGTCAAGTGGTGTGGAATTGGAACAATAATCCCAAAAACATCGCGTGAGAAAATGTTTTAAAATTTATTTTAATCTTTTTATTTTCAATTTTCTGAATATTTTCAAAACTTAATTTTTATTGCAACATTGTCGTAGATATTGTGAAATAGAAAAGCTATCGATTTGAAACTATTTTATTTGTATCCACTTCATAATATAATAACAAATATTGCAATTTATGGCTGTTATTGCAATGTTTTGTCAAAGTTGTTAAGCAGAAATATTTTAAGATGCAATTGGGGAATTTATAAGGATATTTTACTTTTGCAGAATTTGGAATGAGCTTATACATTCATTAATTGAAAAATTGAAACTGGTCTAATATCATTGTTTTTTTTATTAGAATTCAAATGTTGGTTAAAAGTTGTTTAACTTTAAATGCATCAATCTCAATTTTAATTTTTATTTGTTAAGCGAACATAATGTTTCCATGAAAGTAAGCATAAAATCAGAGAATTTGGTTTTTTGCACCTAAAAGGTTTTATTCGTGTTTATTGTCCGCAATTGGAAACTGGACTTTAGTGTTTGAATAATAAAAAAATAGATTAGAAAGAATTGTGCAGTTATTTTAATGCTATGATACGAATCCATTTTAGCTGATAGCTGTACCGGACGCTGCTGTTTAGAATATGATTCTAATTTCAAATGTCAATGTGACATGGCTCGTCATCGATACAAAAATTGGTACCTAGGCAAAGTGGACCAGGGCCAATAAACCCAATAACTTTGTGCGAGAAAATCTTTTAAATTTATTTTAAAGTTTAAATTATTTACATGTTTCCGAATATTCTTGAATGATTTTTAAAATAAATTTACAATTGTACAGTGATGAACACTGGAATAGTAATGAAAACATAATGATAATCTTGTTTTTATTTTATAAATTTGCAATAATTATTTGAACGACATTATAGTTGTTTCTTAATACTGAGTAAAAGAATAGGATAATTTAAGAATATGAATCATATCATAATGAACTGTAATAACGAAAATAGAAAATGGTAAACTAAAATCCTTGCTTGTAGATAAATGACGTTTGGGATGCACACATGAAATGTTTTCAAAAGTTTGATTTTGAATCACTGCTTATTTCTCTTAATCTTTTCATTATTAAGAAACTGGAATTGATTTGCGAATTAGCAATTTAATAATAGAATCTTTGACTAAATTAAATTTCATTTGAAATAATAAAGTGGCCATTTTAATGCTACGATATGAATCCATTTTAGCTGATAGTTGTGTTGGACGATGCAGTTCAAGATATGATTCCAATTACCAATGTCAATGCGATGTGACATGTCATCGATACAATAATTGCTGTTTAGACAAAGACAAAGTGTGTGCACAAGGAAATCTGGGTGAGAATATTTTTGAAACTTATTTTAAAGTTTGAAGTATTTTCATGCTTCTGAATATTCTTGAATATTTTAAAAATATATTTATGATTATGCCGTGATGAATATTTGAACAGTAATAAAAAAGATGATAGATTTGTTTTTATTTTACAACTTTTCAAGAATTATACAAATGTCATTAGTTTTTTTAATACTGAGTGAAAGAATAGGATAATTATTTCAAAATATGAATCCTATCATTATTGAACTGTCCTAATGAAAACAGAAAACTGCAATCCTTGTTTGTAGATAAACGATATTTGGGATGCGCACCTGAAAGGTTTTCAAAAGTTTATGATTTTGAATCACTGCTTATTTCTCCTAATGTTTTTATTATTAGGAAACTGAAATTTATTTGATAATTAGCAATTTAATAATAGAATCTTTGACTAAATTAAATTTGATTTGAAATATGAATGTGGCCATCTTAATGCTTCGATATGAATCCATTTTAGCTGATAGTTGTGTTGGACGATGCGGTTCAAAATATGATTCCAATTACAAATGTCAATGCAACGAGAAATGCCATCTACATATGAATTGCTGTTCAGACAAAGTCAAGTGTTGTGGAATTGGAACAGTAATCCCAAAAACATCGCGTGAGAAAACGTTTTAAATTTATTTTAAACTTTTTATTTTCAATTTTCTGAATATTTTTAAAGCTTAATTTCTATTGCAACATTGTCATAGATATTGTGTGAAATGGAAAAGCTATTGATTTTAAATTATTTTATTTGTACCCACTTCTTAATATAATAACAAATATTGCAATTTATGGCTGTTATTGCAATATTTTGTCAAATTTGTTAAGCTGAAATATTTAATGATGCGATAGGAAAATTTCTAAGGATATTTTATTTTTGCAGAACTTGTTCATTCTGTAAATGTAGAATTAAAACTAGCATATTATCATCCTTATAATTAGAATTGAAATATTTGTAAAAATACTAATGTTGAACTTTAAATGTATTAATCCCAATTTGTAATTTTTATTTATTAAACAAATATAATGTTTCCAGGAAAGTATGTAGGTGTAAAATTAGCGAATTACCATTTGTTTTTTTTCCTGGAACTGAACGGTTTTATTATTTATTGTCTACAATAAGAAAATGGATTTTAGTGTTTGAATAATAAAAAATGTTGACTGAATACAATTTGATTAAAAATGATTGTGTAGTTATTTTTATGCTACAATATGAATCCATTTTAGCTGATAGCTGTACCGGACATTGCAGTTTAAAAAATGATTCCAATTTCAAATATCAATGTGATATGCCATGTCATTGATACAAAAATTGCTGCCTAGACATAGTTAAAGTCTGTGGACCAGGACCAGTAAAACCAATAACTCTGTGCAAGAAAATCTTTTAAATTTATTTTAAAGTTTAAATTATTTGCATGTTTCCCAATATTCTTGAATATTTTGAAAACATTTTTACAATTGTACAGTGATAAACACTGGAACAGTAATAAAAAAATAATGATAGTTTTGTTTTTATTTTATAAATTTGCAATAATTATTTGAACGACATTATAGTTGTTTTTTTAATACGGAGTAAAAGAATAGGATAATTATTTACGAGTATAAATCATAATGAACTGTAATAACGAAAATAGAAAATGGTAACTAAAATCCTCACTTGTAGATAATGACGTTTGAGATGCACACATGAAAGGTTTTCAAAAGTTTATGATTTTGAATTACTGCTTATTTCTCTTAATCTTTTCATTATTAGAAAACTGGAAAATTCTTTGATAATTAGCAATTTAATAATAGAATCTTTGACTGAATTAAAATTGATTTGAAATAAGAATGTGGCCATTTTAATGTTAGGATATGAATCCATTTTAGCTGATAGTTGTGTTGGATGATGCGGTTCAAGATATGATTTCAATTACAAATATCAATGCAATATGGCATGTCAGTGTTACCTTAATTGCTGTCCAGACAAAGATAATGTGTGTAGACAAGGAACAAATAGCCCGTTAACTTTGGGTGAGAAAATCTTTTGTATTATTTTCAAATGTTGAAATATCTAATTTCACAAATATTTGAAATATTTTTCAATGATTTTGTTTTTAATATCTGATCAGCCATCATTTCTTTTGTGAACAAGGATTATTACCCACCACAGAGAATCACTCCTACCCCCCTCACCATTAGCATAGATCAGGCTAGTCTCCTTGAAAGCAAAACACTGCACCTCCTCGGAACTCTCACAACAGACCTCAAGTCGAATGATTATATAGAATCCCTTGCTAAATCAGCTACTAAAAAAGTTCATTTTCTGTGTAGGGCCAGGAAGTTTTTCCCGTTTGAAACAATCCTGCACATACAAATCCGGGAGCCGAGTTCGAATTCCAGTCGAATTCCTTATATTCACTTACGCACAAATACCTTTGGGAAAGGTATTATTTCGTCTCTTCCCTAAAGCTTTGGATTAAATAATAGGACAGATTGGGTTCTATAGCCTTGGCTGGCAACCAGTCTACTGCAGAAAGCAATGGAAACCTAATGTGGAATAATCTTCTGCCCAGTCAGTCATGTCTCTTTTGAGACATGATTGCCCAAAGCGTGTATCACATATGGCACTTAACTGAATGACTGAATATAATAGTCGGAGACATGATTAAGGCTTCTACTGGGCATAAAGTAGGTGATCAGTTTTCTATTGTTATGAAGTAATAAGCTGATCCCTGAGTAATTACTACTTAATAATACAATACATCTCTTTCCCCTTTAGCTATGAGTCAAATAATAGGACAGATTGGGTTCTATAGCCTTGGCTGGCAACCAGTCTACCACAGAAAGCAATGGCAACCTAATGTGGAATAATCTCCTGCCCAGTCAGTCTCTTTCGAGACATGATTGCCCAAGTGTGTATCACGTATGGCACTTAACTGACTGACTGAATATAATATTTGGAATAATGATTAAGGCTTATATTAGTCATAAAGTGGGAGATCAGTTTATTACTTCATAACAATAGGAAACCGATCCCCCACTAATTACTACATGATAATATAATAGATTTCTTTTCCCTTTACCTATGAGTCAAATGACAGGACAGATTGGGTTCTATAGCCTTGGTCGGCAACCAGTCTACCGCAGAAAGCAATGGCAACCTACTGCGGGATAATCTTCTGCCCAGTCAGTCATGTCTCTTTCGAGACATGATTGCCCAAAGTGTGCATCACATATGGCACTTGACTGACAGACTGAATAACAACACACATGGACAAATAATGAATGAATGAAAATTCTGGTTTTTGGTAACAACAAAACAAATATTTATATTTATAACATGTACAAAAGGTGAAGTTGAAATTATGTGCTGAGAGGTGTTTTTTTTTTTTTTTTTTTTAATCATCTCACCCCAAGCAAAGCATTTTACTACCACTGTTGCACAGGAGGTTATATAGGGTTTAGTTATAGGAAATGTCAGGAGGAGGGTAATAGACGGATGGGGGTGGAGTGGATGGAGAAAACAGCTTGAGAGAAGGAATGTAAGATAGGAGATGTCTATTGACCTTACATTTAAATTCCTGGAGATTGTAGCTGTCAGGGAAGCAAGTATATGGAAGGGAAGTGCGAGAAAAGCTGTTAGAGTAGAAGTTGCGGTTACATTTTATTGGTTTCACAGTAATGGGTGGGACCTAGTTGCTAATCTAGTAGCTCATGTAAATTCATACCTGGGGGCACCAGTGAGCTAAGTTCATTGGAGTAGAAGCCATGAAAGTATTTGTAGAAGAGGCACAGGAAAGCCACATCACGCTGGTGAGAGAGAAACTGCAGCCAGGCTGCCAAGTCAGTATTGATCACATTACAAATTCTCTGTTCTTTGTCAAGAACCCCGAGGTGAGTAGCAGGGCCACCCAATCAGATGTGGCAACAGTATTCAATATACAGGCGGATGGTAAATATATATATATATATATATATATATTTTCTAAACATATACTGTTAAATATAAGAGACAATGAATGTCTATTATGTTTAATCATGAGCTGTTCTAAACGTCATATTTTGGCTTTAATTTTAGTTGAAAATAGACAAAAATTCTCCAACATTTGGATAAGTTTTTATTAATTTGTTTCTAAGCTTTTGGCTCACATAAGCCATCTTCAGAGAGGTTATTAAGACGGTAACACAATAACATCCACCATCACCGACGATTTTACTTTGTGTTGACATAAAACTCCGCTAGGCAATGGCAATAGTTACCAAAAATATCAAACGCGGTTCGCAAATTTGCAATGTGGTTCTATGATGTCACACTGTGATAGTGCGAAATGACAACAAAACCATGTATTAAAATGCAATGTAATATGTTATGGCCAGATAAATTAGAATACATGGTTCTGTTGTCATTTCGTTTTTATTCTTTTTTTATTTTATAAAACTGAATGTTTTCTAGTTTTGTATTTGAAAATGTTTTGCTGAGAATTATTTTTTTCCCTTCAAAAATGTGTTATGGTAATAATTTTTACTTCAAAAATGTATTGTTGGTAATATTTTTTTCTTTCAAACATGTATATTTTTCTCTAAAAGTCTATTTTTATGTATATATTTCTATAAAAGTGTATTTTTATACTTTCATAGTGTTTTGACCCCAGTTTGGGGGTTAACTATTTGCCCATAGCTGGGATCCTAACAGGTGCTACCACTCCGGGTCAGAGTGGACCTAGGAACAACAGCAAGTAAGAGGTAGTTCCATGCTCCTCACAATCTCCTAATCAGAGGCCTTGCTGCCGGATGCAGTTTACCGTCATACTCAGGACCATTCAGTGAAATGGAAAAAGTTAATTTCAAATCATTTCATTTGTACCCACTTCTTAAAATAATAAGTGGTATTTATACTTATGATTGTTATTGCAATATTTTGTTAAAGTTGTTAAACTCAGATATTTAACAACGCGATAGGTGAATTTCTATGCTTATTTTTGTTATCATAGAACTTGCCACGAGCTGATTCATTCATTAAAACTAGTATAATATTGTTCATATAGTTAGAATTTGAATTTGAGTGTTGGTTAAAATGTAATGTTTCTTCAAACTTAAAATGCATCAATCACAATTTGTTATTTTTATTTGTCAAAACAGTGTTTCTAAAAAAAAAAAGTGTTTCTAAAAAAAACAAACAAACAGTGTTTCTAAAAAAAGAAACAGTGTTTCTAAAAAAAAGAAACAGTGTTTCTAAAAAAAAAAAAAGGTAAAAATGAGCAGCATTACCATTTTTTTCGACATCAAAAATAATTTGATAATGTCAAGTTTCTGTAATAGAAAACTGGAGTTTAGTTGATAATTAAGACTGAGTAATAAAAGAAGTTGACTGAATGCAATTATATTTGAAAGAATCATGTAGTAATTTTGATGCTATAATCTTCATGTGTTGTGTTCCTTCAGGACGTAGGCAATCATGGACTTCCACTTGCCTCTCTCTCTTTTACAATCTTTCCTCTTGGTATCTCTCCCAAACTCTGATCTGCTATCCCTTTGCTCAAGCCCATCAAATATGTCTTGCACTGCTTTCCCCTGTCTCTCTTCTCCTCTATCTGTCCTGTGAGTATTAAATTCTCCAGACCCTTTCTCATTACGTGTCCTAGGAACCCCAGCTGTTTCTTCCTGATGTTAAATATGAGTTTTCTTCTCATTTACATCCTCTCCAACACCTCATTGTTGCTCATGTGCAACGGTCCATGGTATCCTCAGCATCCTTCTGTAGAACCACATTTCTGCTGCTTCGATCCTCTCCTTCATCCTTGAAGAGATCGTCCAACATTTTCTGCCATACAGAAGGACAGATATCACATAGCAGTCGAGCACTCTGTTCTTTGCTTCTAATGAAATCTTCCTCTCTCTCAGTACTCTGGTTAGCTTTTGAAATGTGTCCTTGGCCATGCCAATGCATCTTCAGATCTCGGTGTCGCACTTTCCATCCTCTGCCAGAACGCTTCTCAGATATCTAAATTTCTTTACTTGTTTTATTTTAGTTTCTCCGACGTTTAGTTGACATTTTGGGGTATAAATTCATTTTAGCTGATAGTTATGTTGAACGCTGCAGCTCAAGATATTATGATTCCAATTGCAAATGTCAATGCAACGTGAAATGCTATTGATATAATAATGGCTGCCTAGAGGAAGTCAAATTGTGTGGACTAGGTCCAATAAACCTGATAACATTGCTGGAGGAAATCTTTTAAATTTATTTTAAACTTTGTATGTTCATGTTCCTGATCATTCTTGAATATTTAAAAAAAAAATGACGAGTGATCAACATATATACAGTAATAAAAACTATAATGATTGTTTTGTTTTTATTTTATTACTTATTACTATCGCCCGGTTCACACTCCACCAACGTCTATCGAACAGGTGAAGAGGCTCATCTCTTGTTCCCTGTTTAGGATGTGGTTTCCGGCTTTCTCTTTTCCAATCCTTTCACTCTTTTCTTTTTCACTTTTTTTTTCTTTAATTGGAGTAGATAGACTGGGCTGTCGCCTGGTTCACGCTTCACCCACATCTATTGAATAAGTGAAGAGGCTCATCCCTTGTTCCCTGTTTAGGATGTGGTTTTTGGCTTTCTCTCTTTCTTATGTAGCACCCTGCACATCAGTGGCGGTGCCGCCTTGCTCGGGGTGATATAATTAAAAAAAAATTATTTGAATGCTGTTACACTTTTTTATAATATTGAGTGAAAAATTAGTATGATTATTTAAAAATATGATGCATCTTATTAAGACCTGTTCTAATAAAAATAGAAAAAGTTGACAGTAATCCTTGCTTGCAGATAAACAATCATTGAGATGCAGCCAAGAGGTTTTCATAAGTCTATGATTTTGAGCTGCCATTTACTTTTGGTCCTCTTTTCAACATTAGAAACCTGGAATTTAATTGATAATTACCATTTTAATAATAGAATCGTTGGCTGAATGAAATTAGATTTGGAAGAATTGTGGAGCTATTGTAATGCTGTGATATAAATTCGTTTTATCTGATAGTTGTGTTGGGAGATGCATTTCAAGATTTGATTCCAATTGCAAATGTCAATACAGTTTGGAATATCATTGATACAATAATTGTTGCCCAGACAAAGTCAGTGTGTGTCATCCTCAGTGAACAATGCTAGACAATACCATCAAAGATGAAGGAAAAACTTGAAGCACCTGAAATGTGGTTCTACAGAAGGATGCTGTGGATATCATGGATTGAGCATGTGAGCAATGATCAGGTTTTGGAAAGGATGGAGACAAAAAGGAAATTAATATTGAGCATCAGGAAAAGACAGCTAAAATTCCTGGGAATTATGAGGAAGGAAAGCTTGGAGAATCTGATACTCACAGGTTGGACAGAGTGAAAGAGACAGGGGAAAGCAGTGGATAACATTTGATGGGCCTGAGCAGGTGGATGGCAGTTCAGGGTTTTGGTGGGGTAACAGGAGAAAGCTTGCTAAGAGCAACCAGGGATAGGAAGATGTGGAAGGCTATGATTGCTCCCGTCCTGAAGGAAAATGGCATATAGAAGAAGAATGTTGGTTTTTCCTTAAAGAAATTTCTATAAATGTGTTGTAATGTAATCTAGTCTGTCATAGAAGTGCCGCTCCTTTTTGGTGATGACCGACTTATTAAGTAATTCTGAGGCTCAATGCATGTTCATTTTGACTAAACTATATTTATTTGCTTGTCCTATTGAGTGATGTGAGAATTTTTACTATATATGTGGAAGAGTATGTCGGAAAATATTAATTAGTTAAGTGCCATATGTGATACATGCTTAGGTGATCATGTCTCGAAAGAGACATGACTGACTAGGCAGAAGATTTTCCCACAGTAGTTTGCCATTTCTTTTTGCCTTAGATTGCTTGCTAACCAAGGCTATAGAACCCAATTTGTCCTGCTATTCAACATATATTAAGAGCAACAATGGAGAGGAAGTGGTGGAAGGCCACGATTGCCTACTTCTTGAAGAGACACAGCATATAAAATAAGAATGTACCAGACTATATGTATTATTAATATTTATAAAGTAATATTGTTAATCTACGTTTGCATTAAATTCTAAAAATCAGGCTCTGCATGTATTTGGTGAATTCCCATCTCCAGGTAAGTGCCTTATGTGATACATGCTTGGGCGATCATGTCTCGAAAGAGACATGACTGACTAGGCAGAAGATTTTCTTGCAATTTGTTCTGCTATTCAACCCATAACTGGAAGGAGAAGAGATTGATTCACACCTTTTCAAAAGTTATTTGTGCATAAATGAATGCAGTGAATTCAACTAGATTCATAGTTATGATTCTAAGTAGACAATAACTAATTTACATAAAGTGTGCTGCAGAAATACCTACCACATATACCCCTAAGAAATACCCCCTTCATAAAGGTATGACATTAGTGGTAATGGTGTTTTCATATCACTAATGTCTTAGCATTATGTGGGAGGTATTTCTGTATGGATATTTTATGATGCACATTGTGGTGCAGTGGTTATCAGCTCGGAACGACAAATCAGGGAGCCGAGTTCGAAATCCAGTTGAATTCATTGCATTCACTTACGCACAAATACCCTTGGGAAAGGTATCAATCTGTCACTTCCCTTCAGTTATGGGTTAAATAACAGGACAGATTGGGTTCTATAATCTTGGCTGGCAACCAGTCTACTGCAGAAAGCAATAGCAACATACTGCAGGATAATCTTCTGCCCAGTCAGTCATGTCTCTTTCGAGACATGATCGTCCAAAGCATGTATCACGTATGGCATTTAACTGACTGACTGAATAGTTGAAAAAAAACATGATTAAGGCTTCTACTGGGCATAAAGTGGGGGATCAGTTTTTTAAGGTTATGAAGTAATAAATTGATCCCCCACTAATTACTACTTAGTAATATAATACATCTCTTCCCCCTCTAGCTATGAGTCAAATAATAGGACAGATTGGGTTCTATAGCCTTGGCTGGCAATTAGTCTACCGCAGAAAGTAATGGCAGCCTACTACGTGATGCCCAATCAGTCATCTCTCTTTTGAGACATGATTGCCCAAGCATATATCATGTATGACACTTAACTGACTGACTGATATGTATATTTACCTCATCTTCTCACTGAGATGTAATGTGACACAATGTCGAGTTTATTGAGGGAAACATGAGAGCATATGCTCAGGCCATGTCCAAAGATTACCCAGCCCTCACAACCATCAGTTTAGCTAGCCTTGGTGGCAATCACTGATCCACCCCTATAATGCAATAAGGTGGTTCACCCCAAGAGATATGTTCCCTGTAACTGGGCACCTTGTGGTATGTATTTTTCTCAGTTGTACATCTGTCCTCTGACAGAGACAAAGCTTAGAACTACCCAGTATGGTTATTTTCTTGTCTTATTGAGTGACTAGCAGTATAGCCTGGTGTTGCTTGGGCGTAATGAAAGCTTTTAAAACTAATCCATGGTCCTGGAGCTCACTCTTTGGACGTCGGCACAAAAGACTAAAATGCAATAGTTGTTTCCAGTTAAAGCGAAACCATAGACTGAAAGAAAAATGAATGGATGTAAGTCAAATTTTGGTTTCCTGGTATCGATATCAAATAGGTTCTTTTTAATCATAAACTGAATTTTGAAGGCTAAATAAGTCCTCTGAGTAAATGGTATCATGGCTGAGACTAAGAACTACAATTATACCTACTTAGAGCCAAACCCGAAAACTAAAATAAAAAGGCTGAAAAAAAAAATGCAGACATACAGGCAGATAAACACACACACACACACACACACACACACACACACACACACACACACACACACACACACACAAACATCTTGCCTTATATATATATATATATCTATATATATTATAGATTTTCTGTACTATTGTAAGAACTGAAACCTTGAAACTTCTGAATATCGTTTCTTATGTCTTTGTCTATGAGTGTATCCAATTTGATTAAAATTGGACCACTCCTTCTACAACCCGATTTTTTTTTTTTTTTTTTTTTTTTTTTTGATCAATTTTCGATATTTATCAGGGGTACCTCGACACAAAACCTAGCTACGAACACACACACACACACACACACACACAAAGTTCCACTTATAAATAAGTTCAGATGTGAGAATTTTTACTAAATATATGGAAGAGTATCTAGGAAAATATTAATCATTTACTGGGAATATGAAAAAGCATGCTTGTAGGTAAAGATCCCAAGTAGGCAAATACGCTGACGACACTACAGTTTACCCTTGGATTGATCAAAAATCTGCTGAGGCCGACAAAGCAAACCTCACTGTTGAGCTTGAAAAGAATCTCCAATCTGAGGCGGGATGGGGTAAGAAATGGCTCATGAATTTCAATGCTTCCAAAATAAAGCTGCTATCTATTAACCATCACAGACAATCGCTCCTACCTCCCATTAGCATGGATCAGGCTAGTCTCCCTGAAAGCAAAACACTGCGCCTCCTCGGCTTAACTCTCAAAACAGACCTCAAGAGAAATGACTACATAGAATCCATAGCTACATCTGCTGCTAAGAAAGTTGGTTCTCTGTGTAGGGCCAGGAAGTTTTTTTTCTGCCTGAAACAATCCTGCACATATATAAATCTACCCTCCGCCCGTACATTGAATACTGCTGCCGTATCTGGTCGGGTGCTCCTGCTATCCATCTGGGTGTCCTTGACAAAATCCATTGGAGAATCTGTAATGTAATCGATCCTGACTTGGCAGCTCAGATACAGTCACTTTCTCACTGGTGCAATGTGGCTTCTGCGTGTCTCTTCTACAAATATTTCTCGGCTTCTACTTCAATGAACTTAGCTTACAGATGCCCCCTATATATAAATTTACTCAAGCCACAAGATTAGCAACTAGGTCCCACCCTTTTACTGTGAAACCAATAAATTGTAAACGCAAATTCTACTCCAACTGCTTCTTTTCTTCCACTTCCTGCCTGTGGAATTGCCTTCTGTTTACTTGCTTTCCCAACAGCTACAATCTCCAAGAATTTAAATGTAAAGACAATAGTCATCTCCTATCTTACTAACCTGCATCCTCTCTCTCATGCTCCTTTCTTTGTCCACTCCACTCTCATCAGTATTCTCATCCTTCCCTTACCAACTTTGTGACACCCTCTATAACCTGTCACTCTTTCTCATAACTTTCCTATGTAACCCCCTGCAAAACAGTGGCAATAAAATGCCTTGCTTGGGGCGATATGATTATAAAAAAACAATACCTAATTACAAGCATGCTTCTTGAAAAAAGATATGAATTCTCTTTTCCTCCTGGCTATGGGTTTTTATAACTGGGTAAACTGGACTTACTCTTGTTGGCAATCAGTCTGGGAGGAAGACTACTCTGACCATGACCCCTGACCTCCCAGCTATGAGGATGAAGAGAACCAGTAACAAGTGACTGAAGAAGAAATATAACATTGATAGTGGATTTTACTAGTAAGTGAATATATAATTAGTGACAGTTTGTAATGAGAATTCCTGTAGTTCGAAGTTACCAATTGGAATAAACTGCAAGTAGTTCAGGGAGGAATGTAACACAGAGACTTCTGTGGATTTTGCAAGTGAGTAAATGTATATAGATCTTGATATGAAAAACTCGGATAGACAAGCTAAGCAATTTAGATTTTATTCATATACCATTCATTCATATTCATAAGTGTCTCTTACATATTTATTCTCTCTGTATTTCATCTTTCTCCTCTTTCTTCTCCTTTTCTTTCTCTTCTTCTTCGTTTACATTTTCCTGCTTTTAATTCTGTTATAAATCATTACTAACGGTTAAGGTTTCAACTGACTCCAATGGTATTTAAATAAACATTATCAGAACTCTCACAGAACTCTGGCTATTTACCAGAAACCTCCCCACTGAGGCTGGATGTGACACAAGGTCAGTAATTTGGAACTCTTAAGCTCGTGCGAAGTTTCCCATAGACCTTGCATAAGGCAGGGTCAGTCTCTTGTCTGTTCATTCCCCAGATGAAACTCTGCCCTTTGGGTTCCTCTCTGCCTGAAGGAATAAAGTCTGGGCTCGTCTGTGCCTGAAGGAATAAAGTCTGGGCTCGTCTGTGCCTGAAGGAATAAAGTCCTGGGCTGGGCTCGTCTGTGCCTGAAGGAATAAAGTCTGGGCTCGTCTGTGCCTGAAGGAATAAAGTCTGGGCTCGTCTGTGCCTGAAGGAATAAAGTCTGACAAAGTTGAGCTATCTTTGAGTTCATTATTTAAGGCATTTTGTCAAGTTCATTTGCATCATCCTGGGATATCTTATTCAGTATATAAAAAATTCTTTTGAGAGAATAATGATTAAATTATAACTGAAAATTAGTATGGATTCTCAGTTCCAAAATTTTACCAGTTGACGTCTTTTTTCATATACAAAAAAATTATACATAATGTACATATTTGAAGCTTTAAATTTAGGTGTGGTTTTTATTATAGACTTTTTCGAGAAAAGTGAAGAATTTAATATTACTGAAAGCAATTAGTAGGGTTTAACCCTCTAGGGCCATTCGTATCATATTTGATACAGTATTTCCCTATAAGGAAACATTTGGTATTCATTGACTGAGCAGTCAGTACTGCTTTCATTTGAAATTTATAAAATATTTCTCTTAAAAAATTTTTCAGGAATATATTTCTTTCAAGGCTTGTTTTCATACTGTATCAAATATGATGCAAATGGCCCTAGAGGGTTAAACTTTTTTGAATTGTCTGGGTTTAAATTTGTGAATTAGCATAGTGAAATGAGCAGGCAGGAAGTTCCCACCAATCACCACCTTTGCTGCTGTAAGAGTGACACCTGAGGTAAACAGCTGTCACTAACTTTGTCAGATTTTGTTAAAATTAAGTTTTTTTTTTTTAAATTTTTTGTTTTTTTTAACATTTTATTCACTTTTAACATATTTTATATTAACTTGAGAATTCTGTTCACTAACAATGATAGACTGGAACTGGGGTAATAAAACTCTTCCCTGTTGCTAAGCACATATGAAAATCAACTTGTAATTTAACACTTGAAAGGAACATATTCCTTACTTATACAAAGCAATTGGTCAGTAGCTGGCAGTAGGGAAATCCAGGCAGTGAGGGAGCAGATGTGCTGATCAGAGGAATGATGAAATGTAGCAAGAGCAGTTGACATCACCCTCCGACCTCTCTTTGCCATTCATACCCACCCTTTAGTGACAATGTTGCATTGCTTGGAGTGAATTAATTATAAAAAAAGGAAAATGATACTACCTGAGAATAATTTCACTTACTGAAAAGATTTCTCAGGTTAAGAATTTTCATTTTTAGATTGAAGGAAGGGTTGAATATCAGGTTTTGGAGCTGAACTTTGTCATATGTTCATGATTAGAATTGTCTGCATTTTCTGCCAGTCACTAGTTCAGAACATTAATATGGTTGTTGCGATATGTTGTGAATAAAACAGATACCTTCTAGATATACCAAACTGGCTGTAATTCAGTGTCATTTTCTCTCAGAAGCATATCTGTCCTTGGACAGAGATACAACAGAGCTGCACTCTACCTGAGGACAGAGATGCAACTGAGAAGTAATGATCCCCATCAGCCAAAAAATAGCATGTAAGTTTTGTATTTACCCTGCTCTCACACTGGAGGGAGTTGTGACATAAAGTTGGTTTTTAATGTGGGGAACAGGACACTGTTCCCTGGAACTGGATACCTGTATAATTTTTTTTCTCAGAAGCATATCTGTCCTCAGACTGAGATATAATGGAGTTATACTCTGCCTGAGGACAGATACAACTGAAAGATGATCCCCACCCACTTACACAGGTAAGTACAAGATATTTCAGAGTATGTTCACATCTGCTTTATTGGGCACTATATATAGGATACTGGGGGTGGTTAAATAAATTAGACGATAAAAAATAATTTTCTTTATTTTAAACTGAATTTACTTTCTCTCCTCACTGTGACATGGATACAATGCAAGGTTGAGGTTTAGTGTGAAGGGCCAAAAATTGCTCAGTCCTTGCAACTGTTGGTTGTGTTAACCTCGGTGATGACCACCAATCCACCCTTCTAGTGCAATGGTGTGTTGCAGCCTCAAGACACTGTTCCCTGGATCCAGGCATCTCTCAACATTATATTTTTCAGAAGTGTATCTGTCCTTGGACAGATACAACAGAGCTGCACTTTGTCCAAGGACAGATGCAACTCTGATATGATAATGCCTACCAGTCAAAGGTGGCAGGTAGATATATGTATTTCTTGGATGTATATATGGGATGTGTTTACAGCATATCATGTTGAATACTCCAGTTCTTGTTCGATCACCAAAGTTAAGCAATGTGAGCCTGCTCAGTACTTAGATGATTGACTGCTTGGGAAGTCCAGGCGCTGTAAGCGTGCAGTGGATGTCGGCTTGGAAAGAGAAATCGGTGAGCTGAGTTCGATTTCTAGTTGAGTACTCTGCATTCACTTAAGCACTGGTACCCTTGAGAAAGGTATTAATCCGTTACTTCCTTCCAGCTATGGGTTAAATAACAGGATGGGGCCTGGAGGCAACCCATCTAGTGTTGGTGTCACAATAAAAACACCCTTGGTAGCCCTGGCGAAGCATCAAGTATTCAGCTATTTGACAAGATTATGAATTTCACTATAAACTGTGCCAGGGTTCCAAATGCACAGGGAATAATGGAGGGGTGTAGCAAGTTCTATCTCAGCCAAGGCTGCAGGACGACTACGATATGGGATGTATTTTTGCTGCATCTTTTCACAGCAACAAGAAAGTGGGGAGGATCAATGTGACCTTTGATAAATAAATTCTGTTATTGTTATTCTGAAAATCCCATTTTTACTTTTTTGTGACTCATCTCCTTTGCTCCTAAGAATGTTTCGATAACCTTCAGCTAAGACTTCCTCAGATTAATCTTGAATCTAAAGTTGGTAGAAAAGATTGGTGAAGCAAGACTCCCAGGCAGTAGCCAGGTCTATTAGAGAAAAGAGAAGGGCTATAGTTAATTGGTAATTGTACCATTGCTAATAAGTCTGTAAGAATGGTCACTTCCTTGTATTGCACCAGAAAGTATCTGGCTCCTGCTACCATGGTCTGTTGTTACAAATCTGAGCAAGAATTGCTGTCATATCTTGGTTGGTGCTGAATAGTTTAAAAGCAATTACATGGACTTATGGCTGATGGATTATATCCCATCCTGCAACCTCTTTTTCATAGACAAAGTGCTGTTAGGCTCTTGTTACTCTTGCTAATAATCAGTCAGTTAAGTGCCATATGTAATACACAACTGAGCAATCATGTCTTGAAAGAGACATGACTAACTGGGCAGAAGATTTTGCCGAATTAAGTTGCCATTACTTTCTGCAGTAAACCAGTTGCCAACTAAGGCTACAGAACCCAATCTACCTATGCTATTTAGCATAGCTTGAAGGAAAAAGAGATGGATTATATTAAGTGGTAATTAATGGGTGATCAGTTTATTACATCATAACAATAGAAAACTGACCCCTCACTTTATGCCCAGTAGAAGCTTTACTTATGTTTCTAACTATTAAATACTGTTAGTTAAATGCCATACGTGGTACACGCTTGGGCAATCATGTCTCAAAAAAGATATGACCGACTGGGCAGAATTACATTATAGACTGATTGCCAACCAAGACTATAGAATTCAATCTGTCTTGCTATTTAACCCATAGCTAGAGGGAGAAGAGGAGGATTAATATCATTCTCAAGGGCAAATATTTAAACTAGCTACATTCCGTAGTTCCACCAGTTAAGACTTTCAGGGCTTGGACTCACCATCTCATGTTCATGGTGGCAAGTCATCCTCATTCATTATTAAGGAGGAAATTTCACTCTGTCAGCTTGAACTGTCAGTTTATGGAACAGGCTCCTGAGAGGATGCTTATCTGATCAATAGAATCTTAACCTCTTCCTTCCTCTCTTTATGCCTTACAACACTTTCAGTCAGTAACTTCCTACCTATAGTGGCTCTTGAGCCTTGTATCAAGTGGACAATGCTATAAAAAATAAATTAAGCCAATTTTGAGTATATAAGGTTGGCACTATTTTAAAGATAAAATTTTATTTTTATTTTTCAGTTGATAATTGTATCGGACGATGCAGTAATGTGGTGAATCCTAATGCCATTTGCCAGTGTAATCCCAAATGTCATAACTACAATAATTGTTGTTCTGATAAAGTAATGAGATGTGGACCTGCACCAAACAGCCAGGGTTCTTCATCACCAGGTAAGAAAACCTAGTTTTATTTTGTTTTTCAAGTAAAGAAGTATCATCCAAAAATTGTAATTGATTTTCTTGATATTTCACGCTTTATATAATTTTCAAAAGAAAACCAATTACATTTTCCTATTTATCAGTTAAATCTTTTTTTAGTTATGCTTTTCAGTTATTTTCAACCTTAATGTCTTTAAATACACATCCTGAAGGACATGACCATCAGTCTGACGAAAGTCAATTACTGTTTGAAAGACCTTGCGTACCCTCTACCATCTCCAGAGGATATATTCACTAAGTTAAATGGAGTGTTTTCAAAGTTGGGCTTGTCGGAGGCTTACCTTCAGGTGAAAGTCTTTGAAGAATGTTCAAAGTACCTGACAATAAATGTGCATAAAAGGATTTTTAAACTAAATCGTCTTCCATTTGTATTGAAGGTAGCTCCAAACATATTCCAGCAAATAATGGACACAATGTTGGCTGATATAGAGTATGTAATCGCATATTGAGAAGACATTTTGATTAAAAGTGAAAACGAAGCCCAACACAAAACGCATACTGGAGCAGTATTTCAGAGAATTGAGGAATACAGGTTCAAGCTGAGTGCTGAAAAATGTGAGTTCTTCTTAAGGAAGATAAAATATTTAGGGCAGATCATTGACAGCAAAGGAAGAAAACCAAATCCAGAAAGGAATAAGGCTATAAAAAATATGCTAGCACCTGATAATGTGGCTATACTCCAGGTTTTTTTGGGATTAGTAAGTTACTATTTGTGTTCCGAAAATGTATGATATGAAAACTCCTTTAAATAAGTAGGTTAAAAAGGGTGCAAGTGGATATGGCCGAAAGAATGTGAACATGCTTTTAAAATAATAAAAAACTATTAGCAAACCTATCATTAGTGCCTTCTGACCTGAAGGGGAAAATTATTGTAGCAGCAGATGCCAGTAATGAGGGACTAGGTACTGTATTGTTTCATGAATTCAAGGACGGATCTACGAAGTCAATAGCACATACCTCAAGAGCATTACTGCTCACAAAATGAAGTTACAGTCAAATTGAAAAAGATTTTAGTAATAATCTACACTGTAAATTTCACAGATTTCTATACAGAAGATGGTTTATTCTGCAAACAGACCACAAACCTCTGTTATCAATATTTGGCAAAAAAAAAAGTATCCCAACTCACACAGCAAATCGACTACAGTGTTGGGGGTGTAATTCTATTGGATTATAATTTCAAAATAGAATATATGCCTTCAAAGAAGCTAGGTCACACCAATGGTTTATCAAGATTGATACCTGAATAAACGGAACCACTGGAAGAAATAGTAATAGCAGTGCTAAGAGACGAAAGTGAAATGTCGGGTCTGTTATGCAACTCTATTAGAGAACTACCGGTTATGCTAGAAGATGTGAAAATAGCAGTGAAGAACGATGATTTCATTAAAAAAATAAAAAAGCAAGTCTGGTTGATCGAGAAAACTAAAAAAAGGAAGTTGTGTGTCACTGTTTTCAATCTGCTAACAGGTATTACTATACGCAGATAGAATTGGAGTAGATAGACTAAACTATCGCCCGGTTCACACTCCACCCACATCTATTGAATGGGTGAAGAGGCTTATCCCTTGTTTCCTGTTTAGGATGTGGTTTCCGGCTTTCTCTTTTCCAATCTTTTACTCTTTTCCAATCTTTTCACTCTTTTCTTTTTTCTTTTTTTCCATTGGAGTAGATAGACTAAACTATCGCCCAGTTCACACTCCACCCACGTCTATTGAATGGGTGAAGAGGCTTATCCCTTGTTTCCTGTTTAGGATGTGGTTTCCGGCTTTCTCTTTTCCAATCTTTTACTCTTTTCCAATCTTTTCACTCTTTTCTTTTTTCTTTTTTTCAATTGGAGTAGATAGACTAAACTATTGCCCGGTTCACACTCCACCCATGTCTATTGAACGGGTGAAGAGGCTCGTCCCTTGTTCCCTGTTTAGGATGTGGTTTCCGGTTTTCTCTTTTCCAATCTTTTCACTCTTACGTAGCCCCCTGCAGATCAGTGGTGTTACCGCTTTGCTCAGGGTGATATGATTAAAAAAACAAAAAAAATTGTTATGCTGGGTATAAAGAATTTCACACTGGCCATCCAGGGATTTTGAGAATGAAATCTCTAATAAGAAACTATACTTATTAGCTGAGGTTGGACCAAGACATAGAAAACTTGGTGAAACAGTGTCAACTGGCAGCAAGGGATCCACCGGTAAGGATTCAACCATGGCCAAAGACAGATGTCCTATAGACTCGATTGCATATTGACTATGCACAAGCCATAAATGGATCTTATTACCTAATTATTGTGGACATTTTCACTAAGTGGCCAGAAATTGTTAAGTGCAGACATTTGACTGCGACAAATATAATAAATACACTTAATGACATTTTTAGTCACTTTGGTCTCCCTAAAACTTTAGCCAGTGACAATGGAACATAGTTTATGGGAAGAGAATTCTAGGAATTCTGTTCATCATTGTCCTTTGATCATGTGACAATGCCAGAATATCAGCCAAGATCAAATGGACAGGCAGAAAAATTTGTGGATACCTTTAAACAAGCAATGAAGAAAAGTCAAAGGGTGGACATGAATGAAAGAATTATTCAGAAATTTTTGACAGTATATAGAATCACACCAAACCCAAATACGACATCAGGGTTATTGCCAGCAGTGTTAATGTTTGTGAGAAAAATACACTGTGTTCGACAGGCTGTTGCCTAGTCCAGCAAAGAAAACTGCTAAAAAGAAAAACCAGATGACTAAAGCATATAAGCCTGAATTTTAGGGCTGGAAATATGTACTGGGAAGAAGGAATCAATTGAGATCCAGACACAATATAGTGGTCACAAGAAATACTGAAGAAACTCCAATGGAAGTCCTGTACGACACATTTGAAATTCTCGTTCTAGCAAGTCAACATTTGTCAATGGAGGTATTCCCGACCTTAAGGCCAGAGGTACCAGTGTGTCAAACGTCACCATGGCAAAGAGGATCGGGGCAAAAAAGACTTAGGAAAAAAAAAATCAATCTATTATGTCCAGACCCTAAAAAAAGAACATATTAAAGCTAAATTTCACAGGAAAATTTATCTCAGGGGGAGGTGATGTAATGAATATGCCTACACCTTGGTTCCCTGTTGCAGTAATATGATTGGCTAGTGTCAGTCATAAATACACACTAAGGTGAGGACGCTTCAAACTATGCCTATTGCATAAGCCTACGCCTAAGCCTACAGCATACAACTACGACGAGTACCAGTCCATTACGGCTACTTGCTAGATTGTTTTACTGGGATACATTTGCCAAAAACCTCTTAGCTACTTCGAATGATATATATATCCCTTTCCGGGAAAAATCAAGAACCTAAACACAAATGTTGATAATCTAAGGATTAAAGCTTTTTCTAAACATTTTCACCTTAGTAAATTAATTTCTCTTTTAATTAGAGTTGGGGTCCTGGGTATGACAGTAAACTGCATCTGGCAGCAATTCCTCTGATTGGGAGGTTGTGAGGAGCATAGAATTTTATTGCTGTTCTCAGGTTAATCTGACTTGGAGTGGTAGCACCTGTTAGGGTCCCAGCTATGGATGGGTAAATAGTTAACCCCCAAACTGGGGTCAAAGCAATATGAAAGTATAAAAATACACTTTTATAGAAATATATACATAAAAATAAACTTTTATAGAAAAATATACATTTTTGAAGAAAAAAAAATAGTACCATTAACACATTTTTGAAGGAAAAAAATTATTCTCAGCAAAACATTTTTGAATACAAAACTAGAAGACATTTTCAGTTTTCTAAAATAAAAAACAAAGAATAGAGTTGCATTATTTAATGGTCAATCTCACTATGGTGAGAAACTAATGCATTTAATGTGTTTTGTAAGAAATCCCTTTTGTGTTCATACAATCTTTTTTGTAAATTCCTTGAGGTTTCTCCTATGTATCCTTTGTGGCAATAATTACATGTAAAAGAGGAAATTTCTTCAAGTATTGTTTTGTCTATTATTAAGTCTTATTTTTTTAGTCATAGTTGTGTCAAATTTTAGTTTCTTTTCAACTGTAGTTATAATAGTGCATAGAACAATATATTTTGATTCATTAGGTTTGTCAGGAAGGGCTGCTTTTCTATTTGGAGATATTTTCTGAGCCTTATATTTTGCATTGAATATGGAATAATTCTTTTGTTTTTTTGCATAGTAAATTTTCTTCTGTGTGTAAGCATGTAGTTGTGTATATATATATATATAT
>JBBBDQ010002423.1:0-82500 GCA_037127315.1 Ascarosepion bandense
GCTTTTTTTATTTCTTTGTAGGATATCTCATTATAAATAAAGAATCTTATACAGATGACACCTTAACCTGTTTGAAGATATAGTCCCTTTTCAATTTACATTTTGTTTTTTTTTATTTCTTGGTAGAATATCTCCTTATAAATAAAGAATCTTATACAGATGACACCTTAACCTGTTTGAACACATAGTCCCTTTTCAATTTACTTTTTGTTTTTTTTTTATTTCTTTGTAGAATATCTCCTTATAAATAAAGAATCTTATACAGATGACACCTTAACCTGTTTGAACACATAGTCCCTTTTCAATTTACTTTTTTTTTTTTTATTTCTTTGTAGAATATCTCCTTATAAATAAAGAATCTTATACAGATGACACCTTAACCTGTTTGAACACATAGTCCCTTTTCAATTTACTTTTTGTTTTTTTTTATTTCTTGGTAGAATATCTCCTTATAAATAAAGAATCTTATACAGATGACATCTTAACCTGTTTGAACACATAGTCCCTTTTCAATTTACTTTTTGCTTTTTTTATTTCTTGGTAGAATATCTCCTTATAAATAAAGAATCTTATACAGATGACACCTTAACCTGTTTGAACACATAGTCCCTTTTCAATTTACTTTTTGTTTTTTTTTATTTCTTGGTAGTATATCTCCTTATAAATAAAGAATCTTATACAGATGACATCTTAACCTGTTTGAACACATAGTCCCTTTTCAATTTACTTTTTGCTTTTTTCTATTTCTTGGTAGAATATCTCCTTATAAATAAAGAATCTTATACAGATGACACCTTAACCTGTTTTGACACATAGTCCCTTTTCAATTTACTTTTCCTCCTGATATACCAATTAACCGATTCTGTTAGAATTTGAATCTATGAATTATACAAGTGATTCTCATTCATCTTGCCATGGCACACTAGTGTGTCGCTCGACCCCTTTTAAGTGTGTCACAAATTCTTATCACATCATACTTATATGCGTTTGTGTGTGGAAGTAGTAATGGCACAGTTGTTTTTTAATCATTTCACCCCTAGCAAGGCGGAAACGCCACTGATGTGCAGGGGGCTACATAAATGTAAAAAGATTAATTAGAAAAGAGTGAGGAGTATAAACTAGTTAGAAAGGAACAATAGAAAGCTGAGAAAGCAGGTGCAATGACAGATACATAGGCGGAGAGAAAGGGAAGGTTATACAGGGGTGGGGAGAGAGCTAGAGTCCAGTGGTTAGTAGATGAGTATTGACTTTGGATTTAAATTTCTGGAGGTTGTAGCCGTCAGGAAAGCAAGAATACGGGAGCGCGTTCCGCAGGCGGGAAGTGTGAGAGAAGAAGCTGCAGGAGTAGAATTTAAAAGATGAATAAATATTACACATTTTTTTTCAAATAATTCTTTTCACTATTCTTAGATTAAATCATGTTAAACATTCGACGGAAACCATTGATACATTTTGGATTTTAATACACAAGGAATATCCTACATTAGCTAAAAAGGCTTTATTTGTTGTATTATATTTTTATATTTCTAATTTAAGTGAATTCGGTTTCTCAACCCGAAGTAACATAAAAATTAAGAAGCGAGAAAAACTATTTTCAAATGAAAAAGAAATGAGGGTCACACATTTGACCAAACATTGATGAAATCACGAGAAAACACTCGGCATAGGTTTCAAGCAAAAGTAATCTACACTTACAGTTGAATAGAAATGTTAAAATAAAGTTCATATTTGTTTTTTTTTTTAATCTTTGGTTTTAATTTATGGCATTTAAAAATACACACTTTAAAAATTTTCCAAAGTGTACTGTCAAATTTTCATTTGCTCCTAGATGTGCCGTTACTTAAATGGTTGAGAAACATAAGAAAAACTGACCGTTGCGACTGGTAATGAATTCGATCTTTATTCGATGCCTCTGTGTGTGTGTGTGTGTGTGTGTGTGTGTGTGTGGTTTGGTTTGTTTTGTTTTACAGCATATCAATCTCAATTGGCTATTTAATGCCAACAAGATTATAGCAATAGATTTGTATGAATAAAATATATATTCTTTATCTAAACTTATATAATAAACTTTGTCTTATATAATAAATGGAACTTTTCACTCAAGTAGTTTTTTTCGAAAAACTGCTACCTTATGACTGTTTCCCCTAAGAGTCAGTGGTTATCTATCCTCCCTATTCTCATAAAATTCACTTCCTATTAGCCCTCTTTCATTCATATAATACGCTTCATATATCATAATCATTTTAACAATAACCCTGTGTGTGTGTATGTGTCCGTTACCTATAGACGCCGAAACGGCTGAACCGATATTTTTGAAAATTTACATAGTTGTACTATAAGCGTCTGCGAGTGTTCTTAGCTAAGTTTTGTGTCGAGATACCCCCGATAAATATCGAAAATCGATTATCGAAAAAATCGGGTTATAGAGGGAGTGTTCCGATTTTAATCAAATTTGATAAACTCATAGACAAAGACATAAGAAACGATATTCAGAAGTTTCAATGTTGCAGTTCTTACAATAGTGCAGAAAATCGATAATATAACGATACCAGGAAATCAAAATTTGACTTAGATCCATTGATTTTTCATTCAGTCTACGGTTTCGCTTTAACTGGAAACAACTATTGCTTTTTAGTCTTTCGTGCCAACGTCCAAAGAATCTGAGTTAAAGGACCATAGATTAGTTTTAAAGCTTGTATTACACCCGAGCAACTTTGGGCTATACTGTTAGTAAGAAATAAGGTTGTAGATCAGATTTCATTGACGTTTTTTTGTAAAGTGGGTTTTGTTGGGAGTCAGATGTATTGCGAGTATGTAATTTTTTCCTTCAAAAATGTATTGCTGGAACTTTTACTATAAAAGTCTATTTTTATATTTCCATAGTGTTCTATTTGCACACAGTTGGGACAGGTGCAGCCACTACAGGTCAGAGTAAAACGTAGGAGCAACAGTAATTAAGAAGTGGTTCCGTATTCCTCCCAACCTCCCAACCAGAGACCTTACTGCCGGATGCAGTTTATTGTCATACCCAGGACCCGTGTGTGTATGTGTGTGTGTATGGAATATATAATGGCACAGTGTTAGTATTTGAATAAATGAATAATGGTTAATTTTTTTCCCCTTACATTTCAGTTTATCAATTTTCTGTTTCTGTGAATTAGGTTTCTCAAACCTAAAAAAAAAAAAACTAAAAAAAGCGAAGCGAGAGAGACTACGCTTAACCGAAGAAAAAGAAATGAGGTCTGCTTATTGCATATTCAACAAAACATTGAAGAAATCGCGTAAAAACACTAGGCACAGGTTTCGCATAAAATAAGCAGCACAAATAGTTGAACAAAATATGGAAATTTTATTTTATTTTTTAATCATTTAACCCCAAGCAAGGCATTCCACTGCCACTATTGCGCAAGGGGTTTACATAGGGGAAAGTGATGAGAAAGAGGGGTTAAATATAGGAAATGTCAGAAGGAGGGTGATAGACGGGTAGAGATACCGAGGGTTGAGTAGGTGGGAAGAGTGTTTGAGAGAATGGAAGTGAGTTAGTGTGTTAGGAGGTGTCTATTGACCTTACATTTAAACTCCTGTAGATTGTAGCTGTCGGGGAAGCAAGCTCTTCCACAGGCGGGAAGTGCGAGAAGAGAAGCTGTTGGAGTAGAAATTGCGGTTACATTTTTATTGGTTTCACTAGTTGCTAATCTAGTATCTTGTGCAAATTCGTACCTAGGGGGCACCTGTGATCTAAGTTTATCGGAGCAGAAGCCGTGAAAGTATTTATAGAAGAGGCACAGGAAGCCACGTCACGCCGGTGAGATAGTGACTGCAGCCGGTTTGCCAAGTCGGTATCGATCACATTACAGACTCTAAAGTTCATATTTGTGGGTGTATCGTGTTTTAAATCTATGGTCTTATTTCGTAACGTTTAAATGCACACCCTTTGGAAATTTTGCTAAATGTGCTGTGATACTTTCGTTTGCTCCAAGATGTGCACTTGCTTAAATAGTTTGAAAAACTCATACAAAACCTCTGAACATCGTTATCTATTTCCTTCCTTCTAGTCCTTCAGTAAGTGAAGAAATGTGTTTTCCAACAGTATCTAAACGAATGTGCGCGCAGTATATGAGAGACGAGCTTTCACTCGGAAAGTCGATTGTTTCACACACTGACACGTCACTAGCGAAACAATAAGCATTTTGGAAATCGTTTTACACCAAGCAAAGGAATTAATCCAAGACGAAGGGGATACTAAATGTAAAAAAATATGAGAAAAAAGTTGTTAAGAGAGTGTAACAAAATAACAGATAAAACTGAAGATAACGATTGATATTGAGTCGAAAAGTTTGCAGATTATATATATATATATATATATCTTTCGGACTGTTGTCCTCATCTTTATTGTCATATTTATGACGTTTCGGTCGTTGTATGCTCAGGCCGTCTTTCGGTGCCAAAAAATTTGAACCGAAACCTTCATTTCGACCAATGAGGCAGATTGTTCTCGTTCCGTGTGAAGCACCTGAAGAAGGCCGGAGCGTACAATGACCGAAACGTCGTAAATATTGCAATAAAAATGAGGACAACAGTCTGACCATGTGAGTAATGCAAATACTACTTTATCTCAGAAGTATAGAAATATATATATATATATATATATATATATATATATATATATATATATAGTATTTAATTGTCAAGGTTATTTTTTCGGTGGCTTTCCTGATAAAATGTGTTTTCGTAAATAGTTTTTTTTTTATCGTAAAATGCACAATATCGGTAAGAGTTTGTCTCTTTAATTAAACAGATTCATGCCGACTTCGAAGAATGATGTTTTCACTCATCAGGGCTATTTGCAGATTGTTTGCTGTTTGCTAAATTCTGAAATTCCTCTGTATCTTGCTGACTATAAATTGCTTTAATGCTTCTGCATTCAACCATTCCTTCTATCAACACTAAAAAACAATCAGTCAGTTAAGTACCATATGTGATACAGGAATGAACGACCATGTCTCTTTCGAGACATGACTGACCGGGTAGATTTTCTCATAGTAGGTTGCCATTACTTTCTATGATAGACTGGTTATAAAACCCAAACCGTAAATTCTACTCCAATAGCTTCTTTTCTCGCGCTTCCCGCCTGTGGAACTTCCTTCCACAAGTCTGCTTTCCCGACAGTTACAATCTCCAGGTGTTTAAATGTAGGGTCAATAGACACCTCCTATCACACTAATTCCCAATTATTCTCAGAACACTCTCATCTACCCAACCCTCATTCTCGGTATCCTTACCCGCCTATCACCCACCCTCTGACATTTCCTATATTTAATCATCCTTTCTCCACTCTATGTAGCCCCCTGCGCAGTAGTGGCAGTGACATGCCTTGCTCGGGATGAAACGCTTATAATAAAAAAAAACAAAAAAAAATCCATACTGCTATTCAACCCATAACTGGAAGGAAGAAACTGATTAATACCTTTCCCAAGGGCATTTGCGTGTAAGTGAAACGAATTCAATTGGAATTCGAACTCGGCTTTACTAATTTCTCATTCCGATCCGATATCCACTGCACCACAACGCACATCCAAATAACGGTGCTTAACAGAAAGCTACCATTAAAATTAGAATTTACATTTTTTTCTTGTTATGAACTATGAACATTAAACTGACTTTATAATCCAATAGGTCTCAATTTATGACCAGTAAATATTTTGAAGACCCTAGAAGTTATGCCTGGATTCGTAATCGGAGGCCACAATTTAAACAACCTAAGGTAGGCAGATGATACAGTGCTGATAGCAGACACATAAATGAAACTACAAGTCCTCTTACAGAAGGTAGCAGAAGAAAGTAACAAGAAAGGACTTACGAAAACTGAATGCATGGTCATCAGTAAAAAGGGCAGCCCAAAATGAGATCCGAAGGCAAATTGGCATGGTGAAGGAAGCATTCCAAAAGTTGAGTAAGGTATTAAGAAACAGGACAATTTTGCTAGAAACTAGGAAGAGAGTACTGGATTGCTACGTGCTGTCCATCCTTCAATATGGCAGTGAATGCTGGACAATACTATCAAAGATGAAGGAAAAACTTGAAGCAACTGAAATGTGGTTCTACAGAAGGATGCTGCGAATCTCATGGATCGAGCATGTGAGCAATGATGAGGTATTGGAAATGATGGAAACAAAAAGGAAATTAATACTGAGCATCATGAAGAGACAGCTGAAGTTCCTGGGACATGCAATGAGGAAAGAGGGCTTAGAGAACCTGATACTAACAGGCCAGATAGAGGGAAAAAGAGACAGGGGAAAGCAACGGATAACATATTTGAAAGGCCTAATCAGGTGGATGACAGAACGAGGATTGCATGGTGTAACAGAAGAAGGCGTGCTCAGAGCCACCAGGGATAAGGAAACGTGGAAAGCCATGATCGCCTACGTCCTAAAGGGACAGGGCACATAGAAGAAGAATAAATATGCATAAAGCTTAAATTTTTTCTTATCTACTTTTTTTTATATTAAAAAGAAGTTTTTTCAATATATTTATACGAGCTTCATATTAAAGGCCAAAGAGCCACACGAGTAGCGGTTTGGCTACACCTGACATAGAACACGTATACATCTGGTCATTTTAACTTTAAAACGATTAAACCTTGCCGCTAATCTAATACTGCGTTTAAATTCCTAAAGTCTAGTTAGCGTAGAGCAGTGGCCGGCGAGTTAGAGTGAGGGCCAAAAAGCTATGTAGAATCATGGAAGACGACCAAACAGCTATGGCTCTAGTGTCATGGAGAAGAACCATGTTAGTAAATATGTCAATAAATTTTCTGTGTTTGAAGAAAGCAAAGATTCGATATAATTTAATATCTGACGGGAATTTTGTTAAAAAAATATTACATCTTAAAAATAAATGTTTCATAAATCAGTACTGAAAAAAAATTCTATTAAAATCGGTTGAAAACATTATTTTATATTCATTTAAAAGTGCCCGCTCACGAAAGCAATTTCACAGAAAAAGTGAAAGTGAGATCGTACGCCAATTCTGGCGATCTCTACAAATATTTTCATTTTTTATTGTTTTTATTTGCAAAAAATAGAACTCTACCAGGAAGCGAAAAATTTCAGAGTTGCAGAAAGTATTTCACTTCTTTCTCAATCTGATAAAAAAAAAACAGGTTTCTAAAGCATGAAAAAGTGAAAATATCTGACTGGAATTTTGTTAAAAAAATACTACATCTTAAAAATAAATAAAAAAAACTCCATTAAAATCGGTTAAAACACTATTTAATATTCATTTAAAATTGCCCGCTCACGAAAGAAATTTCACAGAAAAAGTGAAAGTGAGGCTGTGCGCTAATTTTGGTGATCTCTAAAAATAAGAAATAAAATTAAAACCCATTCTCCAGGTAAAGAGAAAAATAATATTTTAAATTTCGACGCAATATATTCAGACTATCAACTGTCACTTTGGTTTGGTTTACCTTTATATATATCGTGTCCAGAGTAAGGTATCAGGCCAGAAAAGATTCACTCGAGGGCCGGATGTGGCCTGTGGGCCAGGGGTTGCCGACCGCTGGCGTAGAGGAAAGCTCATTAGAACGATTAACATAAAAGTATTTATCGAAAAGACACAGATAAACTATATTCCGCTGGTGGGAAACTGACTAAAGCCAACACGCAGGTTAGTATAAATAACACTGCAGATTTTTTTAACTTGCAGCCAAAGTTATTTACAAGTATACCAAGAGATTGTTTAAAAGTATCGGAAAAGAAAACCTCTTGCATGGTTCTCCTTTACTTCGAAGTAACGATGTGTGAGTAAATAAACACAAAATCCTCAGTGGTTGAAGAGTTTTTTTTCATCGTATCACCTCGAGCAAGGCGGTAACGCCACTAATGTGCAGGGGGCTACATAAGAGTAAAAAGATTAAATAGGAGGAGAGTAAAGAGAAAAATGAAACAGTTAAGGATGGGAATACAGGTGTGATGACAGGATGGGAATACAGGTGTGATGACAGTTGCAAAGGTAGAGAGAAAAGAAAATATATACAGGGTGATGTAGAAAGAACTAGAGTCAAGTGGTTAAGAGATGGGTATTTACATTGTATTCCAATTCCTGGAGGTTGTAGCCGTCAGGAAAGCAAGAATATGGAAGCGAGTTCCACAGGCTAGAAGTGCGAGAAAATAAGCTGAGGGAGTAGAAGTTTCGTCTGAATTTGATTGATCTAACTGTGAATGGGTGGGACCCAGTTGCCAGTCTGGTTGTACGAGCAAACATCAGTGGCAGTGGAACCAGTAACTTAAGTTCATTGGAGCAGAGGCAATGAAAGTATTTACAGAACAGACAGAGGGAAGCCATATCCCATCGGTGGGGAAGTGGCTGGAGTCAAGCCGCCAAGTCAGTACCTATCACATTACTGATTCTCCTTTGGAGTCTGTCAAGAACACTGAGATGAACAGCAGTATTCCATGCACGGAGAGATGGTTGATTTGTATATATGCAAGATGGATTCAGGAGGATAAAAACATCCTGGCCCAACATAATATTTTTATCCTCCTGAATCAAAAACAAAAAAAGCTCAAACAATGTATATACAAAGTCCGTGAGAAAATGTATAGACACTTCAGAAAAGGAAAAACGTGTATGAATATTGTTATACTAAATTTACTCAGATACCATAAGATTAATACAAGTTACCTTTGTTTAGCCGAGTAGATATGCATACTTGGATACGAACGGAGAGCTATCACATTACTACTACTATTGCTTCTGCTGCTACTACTACTAGTACTACTACTACTACTACTACTAATAATAATAACAAAATAATGACGAAATCTAAACCTGAGAACAATGTTAGTATAATGTTATGGGGAAACACACCTCTTCCTCAGATAATGGACTCTCCTTCTGTTATGGGGAAACACACCTCTTCCTCAGATAATGGACTCTCCTTCTGTTATGGGGAAACACACCTCTTCCTCAGATAATGTGCTCTCCCTCCAATATTAATAAGAGTTAACAGGAAGTTCATGGGTGTTATTTAGAGTTCTATTGGAGTTCAGTAGTACTACTAGGCAGTTGATATTAGTCGGCAGTTAGCCGAATACTAAGGAGTCAGCATTCAGTGGAAGATTACCAAGTTCCTAACATTTTGGGTAAGTTAAGTCGATTAGCAACCGACATAGCACGATTATTACCTTCAGTGCGAAAACTATTCCACAACATATAAAGAGAATAATTTGTTCACTTGACACCAGTCTGGTATTTTAATTCGATGGCTTTAATGATTTTATTAAGGGGGCTCTTGCCTTGATTTGTGCGTATAATTTCGTTTCTGTGAGTACAAAACAAATTGTCTTGTGATGTACTTACCGTCTGAAAAGGATTTCTACCAAACAATCCCACCAGTGAAACAAAAAGATGTTAATTGACAAACTTCATCAAGTGCAATAATCTCAAAGCACTAATTATCAATTAATTAATTATCATTTTTTTGTATTTTATTTATTTATTTCTGGAATTTCATTCATCGATAAGACAGATGACAAAAATATTTCCCTGTCTCCACCTTTGCAGTAGGTGTAAAGGTTAAATTCAATAGAAAGCAAATAAGTTAATCCACAACAGCGTACAGACAGAAAAAAAGCCTCGTTCTGAATTGTAACTCCTTATTCACCAGTTTTCTTTTATTCAGATAATTTTATGTTCAAATATTATCATGAAAATGCTATTAAAATGAATTAAATTCATTTCTCTTCAAATTTTCAGATAACTATAGTCATCAAATTCAAATAACACAAAGGTAAACATTTACAATCGAATTGTGTAAAGAAACTGGTATCTAAATTAAGTCAATGTTTTTCTCTACAAAATTACGAGGGCTGGTTGATTAGTAAAATCTTCAATCGTATGAACTAGTTTTATACCTTAAAGAATAACGAATCTGATACAAAAATTAAGTCAATGAATTTCTATTCGAAATTACGGAGACGTATTGATATACGTCCAATCCTATAAAAAAATGTTTTAGAAAGAAGAATGGAACTTATATCAAAATGAAGTCAAAATATTGCAGGTACCTCCACTAAATCGCTAAAAAAACAGTATAGTATAAAAAAGGCCCAAAACTAAATAAAAATGAACCTTTTCCATCAAAATGTTTGTTATTATTAAGAGGAAAGATCAAAATATTTTTTAATTATTTAAAAAATTTTTTTAATCCTTTCTTACACGTTTGAAATTTTTGTAAAATCTTGTTTTTATTTTCGTTAGCGGGAGTCAAATTGTTACGAGAGTTTACAATGGAAAACGTAATATTACATAACTCAGTTTTTTCAGGTGACAAATGCATTAATTTGGAAATTCTTCCAAAAATCAAATAATTGTCGGATTTTCATGAAACTTTCAAGACTTATTCACAAATAAATGAAATTGAATTTGGAAGTATTATTTTAAAAAATCTTCGTAAAACAATTATTTTGCATCTGTTACCGCTCCCGACTACGTAAATTCATGAAATTTCAAGAAATTAAATTCTGTAGGCAAAATTGGTTTTCTTAGTTAAAAGCAGGACTCATTAGGGAAAATAAATCATGTATTATTTTTTAAAAACATTCAGCCCCTTTTACGAAAAATCTGCTCCCAATAGTAAAATAAAAATGCACTAAATCTATGACATCATTTAATTTGATAAACTTTTAACTGCTTTAATAAATTATATAAATTTAGGACATTACACTCTAAGGGAAAATATTTTCGATTAATAATTAAATTTTAAAAGAATCGTTTTCAGTTTTTTTATTATAATAATTCATATAGTTTCAAAAATATTTCAAAGACTTGTAGATGTTAGGCTGGTAGTTAATTAAGTAAAAACTATATTTATTAATCGAAAATTAAAGTTTCATACAAATCATTTAGCCATTGTATTTTTGTAATTTCTATGTGTACATTAAAAGGTCATGTGTTTCACGATTTCTTACGTTACCTGAAAAAAATTTGTACGATTATGCCATTTGTGATCGACATACACTTATCTTATCTGGCATCTGTCGAGCTGTCAACACATTTCTGTTACGGAGGTAAGGTCAGAAAGGTCAACTCTGTGATTAAGACATAGTTTTATTCTAAATTTCATGCTATAAATAATACTTGTGCAAATCAGATTAATGTAACTTTAAATTTGCTAATTTAAAAATATAATATGTCACAGATGTATATTTTATTTTTGCAAGATTTTTAAAAGCGAGAACTAACTTTCGTTTACAAATATGCCGATCGCTTAAAATGGCCGAGAAATTGAAAAAAAAATAAAACCTTAAAATTATGAATTCCAATCAATATAATTTTTGTTTGAAATTCACCAGAGTATTTGGAAATAGTAAATTTAATCATTTAGCTTTCAATTAAAACTAAAATAAAAGTTTCAAAAAACTTTTTTTTATTTTTAAAAATTCACTTTAAAAGCTAGTTCTCGAAAATGAGTGGAGGTATCTAATGTGTTGCTCTTCAAAATTTCGAGGGTAGATTGATGATTAAGGGCTCTAATCATACATTATCTTTGTTCTTGAGAATTTAAAACAAAATTATAAGTACTATTTATTTATTTGGTCATTTATTTGCAAGAACCATTTTATATTTACAAACTTATAAATATATGCGAACTAATTAAATCAATTCAATGTTTATTCTTTACCATGTATAAAGAAATACAAAGACAAATTTGATATGCGAACGAACTATAATAACATATTTATTATTTACTATTTTATATAGATCAGTCAGTTAAGTGCCATACGTGATACACGCTTGGGCGATCATGTCCCGAAAGAGACATTACTGATTAGGCAGAAGATTATCCCGCAGTAGGTTGCCATTGCTTTCTGCGGTAGACTGGTTGCCAGCCAAGGCTATAGAACCCAATCTGTCCTGTTATTTAACCCATAACTGGGGGGAATAGACGGATTAATACCTTTCCCAAGGGTATTTGTGCGTAAGTGAATGCAATGAATTCGGCCTCGGCTCCCCGATTTCTCGTTCCGAGCCGATATCCACTGCTCCACAACGTATATATATATATATATATATATACCTCTACTAAATTTATATTTATACCTATTTATATAGATACCGCTACTAAATTGCTAAAATCAGCATAGTGTGAATATAAAAGGCCCCAAACTTAATAAAAACGAACTTTCCCATTAAAACATTTACATTATTAATAAGAAAGATCAAAATATTTGTTAATATTTAAAAAAAAATTTAACCCCCTCTAACATGTCCGAAATTTTGGTAAAAATCTTGTTTTGATTTTAGTTTGCAGGTAACCAAATCGTTACAAAAGTTTACAATGGAAAACGTAATATTACATAACTCAGCTTTTTTCCGGTGACAAACATATTCATTTAGAAATTCTTGCAAAAATCAAATGACTGTCTTAATTTAATTAAACTTTCAGAACCTATCCATAAATGAATAAAATTATTTCTGAAATTATAATTTTTTAAAAATCTTCGTAAAATATTTCTTTTTACATCTGTTACCCCCCGCAATGTAAATTCATGAAATTTTAAGAAATGAAATTTTGTTGAGTAAATTGGTTTTATTAGTTAAACGCAGGACTCATAGGGGAATGAAAATCATCTATTATTTTTTTTTAAATTTTGCCTTTATTTCCGAAAATCTGTTCTCAATAGTAAAGATTAGAACAACAGTTCGAACAATGTGAATAATATAAATACTACCTCATCTGAGAAGAAGTATAGACAAAGAATACAACGGCTAAAACGGCCTAAAAAATTGTTTTAATTTTTTTTTTATTATAATAATCTATAAAGTTTCAAAAATATTTTTAAAATACTTCAAAGATGTGTTGGAGTTAGTTTAAAAACTTATTAAGAGAAGATTATATTTAGTAATCGAAAATTGAAAAGTCTAATAAAAATCCCTATTTTGAAAATAATTTAAAATTCGTTTTGTGTATTTTAATATTTTTTGTATGGTAATTTTTATGTGTAAATTAAAAGATCATGTTATTCAGAGTTTCCTCCCCTTACTCATTGTTATGTCGTGAGTAAGAATAAATAACTCAAACAACAGGAATAGGTTAATTGTTGTATTCCGTGAAAATAGTATTTACAAAGGTTATTAGTATCCAATACAAGAATAAAGGTTAATCGTTTCAACCGTCGTAAGACGTAGTATGAGCAATGGGTACTTCCGGGTCGTCACCAGAAGTCTAAGACTGACTTGTCGATCGGCTGCTCGGCACATTCTCCTCACGTAGATGCCACCATTACTTTACATAGTAATGGAATAGTCCATTGTAGCCGAATAGGTGCGAGCGTCCCAACACTTATAATAATTGTACAATTATAATGCTTGTGATTGCCATACTTATCTTATCTGTAGTCTGACAACCTGTCAACACATTTGGTATACGGCGGACAGTTCAAATCAGAAGGTCATCACTGATAACTTTCTCCCACAATTTGCGGACTCGATTTGCTATATTTTTATCACTCGATATAATGCAAAAATATGCCAATGTAAAATCTGTCAGTAATTATTTATAACTCTACTGGGAGTCATGCAAGAAATAACAAGTAATCCATAATAACTTTTGAAATTTTAAAATAATATTTATTTTTGGCATATAAATCTTTTATAAATCTCTTAGTGTTTTTCAGTCATGCCGTTCCACCTGTAGTCTCTTCTGCCTCACCTGCTATCTCATTCTGCCACACCTACGAGGCGTGCCACACGTTTTGGGGAACCACTGATTTCAGAAGTGGATAGATGTCTGGGTTTATAAAAGGAATCTGTAAATTCCCGACTGTGGAATTCTCTTCCACACGATTGCTTCCCCGACGGCTACAATCTCCAGGAGTTTAAATGTAAGGTCAATAGACACCTCCTAACACATTAACCTGCTCCCATTCTATCAAACACTCTTCTCATCTGCCCAACCCTCATCCTCGCTATCCTTACTCATCTGTCACCTTCCTCCTGACATTCCCTATGTCTAACCACTCCTTCTCTTTACCTTCCCCTATGTAGCCCCATGTGCAATAGTGGCAGTGGAATGCCTTGCTTGGGGTGAGATGATTAAAAAAAATCTTGATGATTACCGACTAAAATTCAACAATTTCCACCAAATATCAGCGCTACTAGGTGGAATAGTAAAGAAGCATTGCTCTGAGCAAAAGAAATTGTGGAGAGCCATGATTGTCTACCGCCTGAAGGAATGTATTTTTATAATAATTTAAATGAATAATTATTCTTGTAAATAAACAAATGAATAAATTTATTTTTGGTCTATATTTCTGTGATGAGTTAGTAAAACTACTTACATTATCTACATTGTTCGGACTGTTGTCCTCATTCTTACTGTCAAATTCATGAAGTTTCTGTCGTTGCACGTTCCGACTTTCTTTAGGTGAAATCCAAAGGCATGGCACATAAAATTTGAAACTATCTACCTTGTGGATTTAATAAAGGGTTAGGATCGAATTTAAAAAAAAATGTTACCTGAAGAAAGCCATAGCGTACAACGGACGAAACGTCGAGAATGTGTCAGTACAGATGAGGACAACAGTCCGAACAATGTAAATAATAATATTTTCTTTTTGTCAATTATCATAAAAAATGGTTATAAATCCAGTTTCATATTTTAAAATTCTATATTTATCTATAATTCTGAGGTGACGTAGTATTTACACTATTTACATTATTCAGACTATTGTCCTCAGCTTTGTTGATATTTGTATGACGTTTCGGCTGTTGTACGCTCCGGTCTTCTTCACATCAAAACATCTTTTTTTAACATAAAAAATACTAGAAAAAACCATTAACATAAAAAATTGCAATATGAACTTTGGTAAGAAATAGTTACTGAACATTAGGTTCATAAGTCCCCAAAATTCAGTTGTTCTTGTCTTTAAGGATTCATGGCCCAGTTCCAGCGATTTGACCCGAAGAGTTGTGAGTTCAATACCAGGTTAAAGCAGTGGTGAACAAGTAACTTAGAGGGTTAGAGGGAGATAACTCATTACTGCCAATAGTAGCTTTACGCAAGAAATAAGAATGATATACCCTAGTGATTGTAATAAAGGGTTCGGTTGGAAATTCTTAGCGTACAAGGACCAAAACGTCGTACAAATGGCAACAAAGATGAGAACAATAGTCCAAATAATGTAAATAGTTTAAAATTCTATATATACCTTTTGAAACCAATGAACATTACCGAGGATACCTACACAAAAAAAAAAAAAAACAGTTTGAATTTCATGGTCAAGTTATGAGTAAAAAAAGTTTGCAAAATGTGAAACTCACAGGAATGTAGAAAGGAAAGCAGTGTATAATCTGCCTAACGAGTTGTGTAAATGGTTGGCAGAACAGGGATTAGGAGAGATAAAGAAAAGAAAAAATTTACTAAGAGAGTTTGACACTCACAGGATATATTGAAGGCAAGAGGACAGAGGAAAGCAGCACATAACCTACCTAATGAGCTTGTGTAAATGGTTGGCAGAACAGGGATTAGGAGAGATAAAGAAAAGAAAAAATTTACTAAGAGAGTTTGACACTCACAGGATATATTGAAGGCAAGAGGACAGAGGAAAGCAGCACATAACCTACCTAATGAGCTTGTGTAAATGGTTGGCAGAACAGGGATTAGGAGAGATAAAGAAAAGAAAAAATTTACTAAGAGAGTTTGACACTCACAGGATATATTGAAGGCAAGAGGACAGAGGAAAGCAGCACATAACCTACCTAATGAGCTTGTGTAAATGGTTGGCAGAACAGGGATTAGGAGAGATAGGAGAAAGATCCTTTGTCTCATTGTTTCTTCAGTTTTTCAATGTGTCTTTCTTTTTCTTTCTTTCTTTTTTTCTTTTTATTTATTTTTCTTCTCCCTTTATCTCTTTTTCTCTCTTTCTTTGCTTTTTTATTTTCTTAACTTTTTCCTATTTATCTTCGTTTTACATAAATGTTTCTCGGTTTTAGCTTTTTTTTGTTTTTCTTTTACCTTACCTTATTTGGTCATAATTCTTCTTCACGTTTTTATCGTTTAATTAATTCTTTCTTTTTATTCTTTCTTTCTCGTTTTTAATCTTTCTTTCTCTTACTTTATTTTTCTTTCTTTCAGTTCTTCTTCAGCTTTTTTCTTTATTTCTTTCTTTTTAAGTTTACTTAGTTCTATGAAAATTTTTTTTTCTCTCTCTTTTTTCTCTCTCTCTTTTTTCTCTCTCTCTTTTTTCTTTCTTTCTTTTTCTCTCTTTCTTTTTTCTCTCTCTCTTTTTTCTCTCTCTCTTTTTTCTCTCTCTCTTTTTTCATTCTCTCTTTTTTCTTTCTTTCTTTTTCTTTCTTTCTTTTTTCTTTTTTCTTTTTTCTTTTTCTTTTTTCTTTTTTCTTTTTTCTTTTTCTTTTTCTTTTTTCTTTTTCTCTCTCTTTTTCTTTCTTTCTTTTTTCTTTCTTTCTTTTTTCTTTTTCTTTTTCTTTTTTCTCTCTTTCTTTTTCTCTCTCTCTTTTTCTTTCTCTCTTTTTTCTCTATTTCTTTTTTCTCTCTCTTTTTTCTTTTTCTTTCTTTCTTTCTTTTTCTTTCTCTCTTTTTCTCTCTCTCTTTTTTCTCTCTTTCTTTTTCTCTCTCTCTTTTTTCTCTCTTTCTTTTTTCTCTCTCTTTTTCTCTCTTTTTCTTTTTTCTCTCTCTCTTTCTTTCTTTCTTTCTTTCTTTCTTTCTTTCTTTCTTTCTTTCTTTCTTCACACTTATCAATAGTTCTTTCCTAATACTTTTTTCATTCCTTTTACTTTCCTTCTCTCATTCCTCTAAACTTTTTCCACCCTCTTCTCCTTGGATACCCTTCGCTAAACATTCCCGAACCACTCCCTAATCAAAAATAATTTCGGATGTCACAGGGTATTTTCCGCAATGAGATTTTACAAATTTCTAATTTTCTCGCTGTTAAAACAATAATAATAATAATAATAATAATAATAATTAATTATTATTATATATAATAATTGTTTATTTTTTGTCGAATTAACTGACTATTGAAATATAAGTTGATTAAGAGCATGTATGGACAAACACGCCCTCGTCACTAAGTTGTTTTGTATAAAAGCATGTAGATTACTAACCTAGTGCCTCAAGATGGTTTAATTTTTCACCGAAAGGCAAAGTACGAAGATCCGGTCGAATCCACAGACTGTATGAGATTATCTGGAGGTAAAAGAAAACCTTTTTTTTTCCTTTACCATAATGTTTAAATACATACATTTCATTCATATACGTATCCGCAGACAGTCCTGTTTCGCATTTCATAAGTACGGACAGACATCCGATTGCTTCTAACTAGGATTGAAATCCGACAGATTTGGCATCAGTCGGTGATTCTACCGCTAAGGTATAGACGCTCGTTGACGGAATGGGGAATTTAGCGTGTTATATACAATGTAAACACACGCCAGTAGCCGAGAGTGTTCAAATTCATTATTGAATGAACGATGCGTGAGTAGCTACTGTTTTAAAAGTCTTCTCAATCGCCGTGCGAGAGCGTATATATATATATATATATATATATATATATATATATATATTGTGTGTATTTTGGCAGCATTTTTTCATTAATGCAGGTTTCATTGAATAATATAGACAAGTTCTGTCTATTAATTTTGTGTAGGATCCGTTCATACCGTCTGATATACTTGATGGTGATATCGTTGAAAGACAACAAAAAATCACAGTATTTGTTGAATTTTTTATCGGGTCTAAGCTTTCGGCTCAGATAAGCCATTATCAAAGAGTAAATATTAACGCACAGTAAACATAGAACATTTAAGCTATTAACAATAAAGATAACTGAGTGTGGAGGGATTTTTATTAGTGGGTTTTTGATACGGTGAGATAGTAAATTTATTGTTGTCAGTGTTAATTAATATATCAAGAAAAGGAATTTTGTTATCTTTGCTAAGTTCATAAGTAAATTTTAAAACTGAGTTATTTTGAAACTGTTTTTGAAGTTGTAAGATTTCATCAGTATTTTTAATTGATAGTAGGATATCATCAACATATCGTAGATATATTGATGGTTTTGTAAATTTTGCAAAGGTAGTATTTTCAAGGTTAGACATGTAGAAATTACTAAAAATCGGACCAAGCACTGAACCCATGGATATATATATATATACACACACATACAATCCAGTTTTCGCTGTATCACAGCATATATATATATATATATATATATATATATATATATAAAATAGCGTAATCTTTTTAATACAATGGTTTATAAAATCCTTATATCACTACATAAAAATTTTCATGTTTCAGAACAATACTCTTCTTCAGGTGATAATTTCAAATAAATTGTGAAAATGATTTATTTAGTAAATATAAGATAAATTCATGGTTATTTAGAAACTGTAGGGGTTGTAGTTAGAGAATAAGCTCTATTTTGTATTGAGCACTCTTTATAAAACTAAATGCTTGAACAGTGGGTTTTAATCTACCTGTTCTTTCACTTTCTTACAATATATATACATATATATAATTATTAACTAGTTATTACATTAAACCAGTATACACATGTATTAAAACGTGCTCGATACATATATATCTGAGAGCTTTTAAATATTTTCATCTGGAAGTTAGTTGATTGCGCAACCTTGGTTTCAACCTTTCGGTATTTGCAGGCATTTTATATCAACTAATTTTGCAACGTTTTTTTTTTTTTCTAAACTTGTAACAGGGTTTTTTTTAGAACGCACGACTTGAAGTTTAAAATAACTGAATTTTCAAAATAAGGAAGCTGTTTTTCAAGAATAGTAAACACTTTCCTCCGAGTTCGTAAGATCCTAAAATATATTTTCTAATGTGTTTACATCCGGGCATTACTTGTAATCTTTCGTTAAGTAACATTTCTCTTCCCAAAGATTTTTTTATGAAACCCAGAGATGAATCTGAATTATATATAGTTGATCCTAACCTTACATGTCAGCGTCAGTTAAATTCCTACCGCCGAAATGTACCTTACCTGTCTCATTTTTATAATTACTGTAAAGGATGTGCGTTGTGGTACAGTGGATATCAGCTTGGAACGAGAAACCGGGGAGCCGAGTTCGAATTTCTGTTGAATCCATTGTATTCACTTACGCGCAAATACCCTTGGGAAAGGTATTAATCCGTCTCTTCCTTCCAGTTATGGCTTAAATAGCAGGACAGATTGGGTTCTATAGCCTTGGTCGGCAACCAGTCTACCACAGAAAGCAATGGCAACCTACTGTGGGATAATCTCCTGCCCAGTCAGTTATGTCTCTTTTGGGACATGATCGCTCAAGCGTGTATCACGTATGGCACTTAACTGACTGAATGGTGATTGTTCGCTATGGTATCGTGACTTAATGAATTCAAGCGCAGTACTAGACTGGCGGCAAGGTCTCATCAATTCACTGTATAATTGGCTAGATGTAACCGCATGTTTTATGCTAATAGTTTCTTTTCTCGCACTTCTCATTTATGGAACTCTCTTCTGGCTCCCTGTTTTCTAACCAACTTCGATCTTCAAAAATTTAAATATCTACTGTCCTCTTGATTACTTTTTCATTTATCGTGTTTTTTTTAGTGTCCCTCTTTTTTGTGTTCTATCACACTCAGTAATCAGTTGTGTCTTAGTGACTTTCTTGCCTTGAATGGGTTGATATTATTCTAAAAATCATTTTCTTTATTTATCAAATTTCTAAATTGCTTTGAATATTACCGCGACATTCTTGATACCCCCCCCCCCAAAAAAAAACAAAAAAAACAAAACAAAACAAAGCAAAAACTGCAATATATAGTTTATCCTGATCTGGCATATAAGCTTCAGTTAATTTTCCACCGCCGATATATACCCTCTTTCTCCCATTTCTATAAACACTTTGATGGTTAATGTTCAGATGAACTCTTTGCTATGGTATTCATGACTTTATGAATTTAAACGCAGTACTAGATTGGCGGAAAGGTCTCCTCAATTCACGGTTGAATTGGCTAGATGTAACGTATGTTCTATGCTAACAATTTATTTTCTCATACTTCTCACCCGTGGAAATCTCTTCCAGCTCCATGCTTTCCAACCAATACAATGTCTGTCGTTATCTACTGTCCCTTTGATTACTTTTCTATTGTTCGCGTTCCTTAATGTTTCTCTTTTTTTGTGTTCTATCACGTTCAGAAATCAGTTGTAGCTTAGTGGCTTTATTGCCTTGAATGGGTTGATATTATTTTAAAATCATTTTCTTTATTATCAATATATTCAGTAAATTTCGATATGCTAACCTGATAATCACAATCATAAAAACCTTAGTATATTCCACAAAACATTCAGTCGTAATAAGATGAACGGATAACCAGAAATATTCCAGTTGTAAATTTAACCTTACGGCATTCATGGTTCATGGAAATTTTAATATATCTTCGTCTGAGTAAATTATAGTTTTATAATTTTCAGTAAAATGATAAATTCCAGGTTTAAATGTAGATTATGAAGAATTTTAATCATTTCACCCCAAGCAACGCAATTAATCAACTAAGACGCAAACGAATACTTAGAGCGAATGTATCTGACAATAAAAATACATTATGAAGTAAAGAGAACAATAAACTAAAAGAGAAGCACCGTTTGACAGTGCCCGAAAGTCATACCCACAGGTTGAAACCAAGTTATTAAATTGAAACAGAGCCGACCAAAATGTTTAGAAGCCGTTGATAATGGCATTAGTATACAGTCATAAGTTATCGTGGCGGAGTATTTGAAATTATTGGTCTTATTCAAATACATAAGCGGAGATATCTTCCCGAAATTGTAAATAATTCCCGCTCAGCAATCATAGGTGAGCTTTGTGAGTATTGAAGAAACACACATATGCCTGAGTAGGCGTCTGCACTACAGATTAGTTTATAGTTAGCTACGTAAGCAAACAAACGGCCATTCATTATTATTTAGATATCGAATCGACTTATTAACTGGATTTTCATTAATTGATGTAAACCATTTTGTTCAAGAAAAGAATGCAAATGTGTGGGTATGATTAGAAAAACGGTGACTGCAGGTGTTTAAGAATTCATGCTTTAATTCGGCAATAATTGGCAGTCAGAGACGGGTACAATGCAATAAATGTTGAGTGCTTCATAAGCAAGGCAACGCTTGAGTTCTATCTATCTATCTATCTATCTATCTATCTATCTATCTATCTATCTATCTATCTATCTATCTATCTATCTCAGTCGGTTCATTATCTATCTATCTATCTCAGTCGGTTCATTATCTATCTATCTATCTATCTCAGTCGGTTCATTATCTATCTATCTATCTATCTATCTATCTCAGTCGGTTCATTATCTATCTATCTATCTATCTATCTCAGTCGGTTCATTATCTATCTATCTATCTCAGTCGGTTCATTATCTATCTATCTATCTATCTCAGTCGGTTCATTATCTATCTATCTATCTCAGTCGGTTCATTATCTATCTATCTATCTCAGTCGGTTCATTATCTATCTATCTATCTCAGTCGGTTCATTATCTATCTATCTATCTCAGTCGGGTCATTATCTATCTATCTATCTCAGTCGGTTCATTATCTATCTATCTATCTATCTCAGTCGGTTCATTATCTATCTATCTATCTATCTATCTCAGTCGGTTCATTATCTATCTATCTATCTCAGTCGGTTCATTATCTGTCTATCTATCTCAGTCGGTTCATTATCTGTCTATCTATCTCAGTCGGTTCATTATCTATCTATCTATCTCAGTCGGTTCATTATCTATCTATCTATCTCAGTCGGTTCATTATCTATCTATCTATCTCAGTCGGTTCATTATCTATCTATCTATCTATCTCAGTCGGTTCATTATCTATCTGTCTATCTATCTCAGTCGGTTCATTATCTATCTATCTATCTATCTATCTATCTATCTATCTATCTATCTATCTATCTATCTCAGTCGGTTCATTATCTATCTATCTATCTATCTATCTATCTATCTATCCTCAGTCGGTTCTTATCTATCTATCTATCTATCTATCTATCTATCTATCTATCTATCTATCTATCTAAGTCTCATAAAAATTTATCTATCTGCTGATAACAACCTATTCAAAATCTGTTAAAATGGAAAATATGACACATATGTTTTAGTGTAATGGTTGATAATTGAATGAGAAAATAGACAAAGTTCGTGTGTAACGCGTTTTGTTCATCGAATGAACTTCTTCAGAATAATAATAATAATAATAATAATAATAATAATAATAATATATATATATATATATATATATATATATTAAAAAAGGATTAATTCAAAGATGTTGAATGGCCATTTCGATATGAAGATCCCCACAGGGGATAACACATCACCTCAGCAACAGAAAAATCCTTTCAGAAAACCCTTTTTCTGTTGCTGAGGTGATGTGTTATCCCCCATGGGGATCTTCATATCGAAATGGCCATTCAACATCTTTGAATTAATCCTTTTTTAATATATATATTTGCTCTGTAATTTTTTATTACATGGAGCTCTCTTCCTGTATCATTTTTTAATATTAAAATAAAATTTTTAATATTAATTAGGATCGGGTTTTTGGAATTTACCTTCCTGCTTTTTTCCTTTGGATTGAAGTATCTGAATTAATATATATATATAGCGCCAATTGCTCAGAGGTAGAATCGCCGACTGACGCCAATTCGGTCGGGTTTCAATCCTGGGTTAAAAGCAATCGGATGTCTAAATGTACTGATGAACTGTGATACAGCGAAACAGATCTGTCTGCGGATGACTATATACATATATATATATTGATTGATTGTTTATTTAATTGGTTTCTGGTCATAATAACATTAGACCAGTGCGCATTTGCATGAAAAAGTGTTCAATCCAATTATATTGTGGAACTTTTGAATATTTTCTATTTGTAAACGAGTTATTACGTGACCTAGGTTTCTACCATGGGTGGTGTCTTCAGGCGATTTGCAATATCTGATTTTACCGTTTACCTTTTTCTTTAAGAACGTTCACGTAACGGTGTTTCGTTTTTGAACGCTCACGTGGCAGGGAGTTTTTGAACGCGCAATTTTTATAATTACAAGGAATTATGACGTTTTTATCCATGGTTTTATAAACCTAAGAGGTATTTTTTAGTATAAAATAATATTAACCATAGCAACAACAATACCAATAGTAAAACTAGTATTAATCAAGCTACGATTTAAATCGTCTTGTATAACCCACCGAGAACAAACTCGGAGGGAAAATAAGGGGAAGCAAAAAAAAGCACAAACTAAGTATGAACAAAAAGTCAAGCACTCGTAAGAAAGAAAAAAAACCCAAGACGAAAACCCTAACACTAAAGTGCTCAATACCAAAGTAGAGCAAAGACAGAAAATCTAAGCAACGCCGTTAAGCGAAACCATGGTAGGTTGTTGGCTCTTGCTTAGATTTTCTGTCTTTATATATATATATATATATATATATATATGGACGTTCACTCTGTAAATGAAACTTTTAAAAAAATTTTCGACATCAAGAAAGAAGAATTATTTATTCGTCTTCATTCAGTCATATTTTGTTTTGTTTTTTGTTGTTTTTTGGTCTTTAAATATATCACATTTCATAAACTGTAGGTTTTTGAGGAAAGAAGGTATGCTGTATAATTGTGGACGTATATTTACGATCAAAGTTTCGGCAATTAGTTCACTTTCTGTATATTTTTCGCTTTAAAATCTTATTTTCCCTTTTGATTAATCGATGTCAAAGTTTTGGTCAAACTTTTTACGGTTAACATCTATTGAGTTTATTGTTTTCTCCTTCCCATAAATATTTCCAATATTTTCTCGACTTCCCGAATTTAAATGTAATACTACATTGGCAGTTAGGTTTCTTACAATTGTTAGATATATCCGCAAATTATATTGGAGTAATTTCTTCTCTTGAGTTTCTGGTCTATGGCCCTCTCTTTAAGTTTTTTTTTTCCTACAAACTACGATTTTCAACAATTTAAAAGTAACGTTTATCCTCATCTGTTTTTTTTTTAATTATGTTCTTTTATTTTAACTCAATAAGGTTTTTCCTCTTCACTCACAGTAACCTCCTGACTTAGTCGCATTATCGCCTTGCTTGTGATGTAATAGAAACAATAACCATTTTATGTTTATTGAATACTAGCAGTATAGCCCGCAACGCCGGGCTATACTGCTAGTTGCTCGGGTGTAATGAAAGCTTTAAACCTAATCCATGGTTCTGGGGCTCAGACTCAGCCTAAAGAATATTTGTGTGAAGTTTGGTGAGAATCGGATAAAAATTGTATAAAGGACATACAGACAGATAAACAGACACACACACAAACATCTTGCCTTTTATATATATACTAGCATTTTAGCCCGGCGTTGCTCGGGTGTAATGAAAGCTTTAAAACTAATCCATGTTCCTGGAGCTCAGACTCTTTGGACGTTGTCACGAAAGATTAAAAAGCAATAGTTGTTTCCAGTTAAAGCGAAACCGTAGACTGAAAGAAAAATGAATGGATGTAAGTCAAATTTTGATTTCCTGGTATCGATATCAAATACGTTTTTTTTGTCGTAAACTGAATTTTGAAGGCTAAAGAAGTCCTCTGAGTAAATAGTATCATGGCTGAGACTAAGAACTACGATTATATCTACTTAGAGCCAAACCCGAAGCAAAAACTAAAATAAAAGGGCTGAAAAAATACAGACATACAGGCAGATAAACAGACACACACACAAACATCTTGCCTTATATATATATATATATATATATATTTATTATAGATTTTCTGCACTATTGTAAGAACTGCAATCTTGTAACTTATGAATATCGTTTCTTATGTCTTTGTCTATGAGTGTATCAAATGTGATTAAAATCAAACCACTCCTTCTACAACCCGATTTTTTCGCTTATCGATTTTCTGTATTTTTCGAGGGTATCTCGACACAAAACCTAGCTAACAACACTCGCAGACGCTTATAGTACAACTGTGTAAATTTTCAAGAAAATCGGTTCGGTGGTTTCGGCGTCTATAGGTAACGGACACACATACACACACACACACAAACACACACACACACAAAGTTCCATTTATAAATAAGTTTAGATATTGTCAATTTTCTGCACTATTGTAAGAATTGCAATCTTGAAACTTCTGAATATCGTTCCTTATGTCTTTGTCTATGAGTGTATCAAATTTGATTAAAATTGGACCACTCCTTCTATAACCCGATTTTTTTCGATTATCGATTTTCGATATTTATCGGGGATACATCGACACAAAACCTAGCTAAGAAGACTCGCAGACGCTTATAGTACAACTGTGTAAATTTTCAAAAAAATCGATTCAGCCGTTTCGGAGTCTATAGGTAACAGACACAAGCACATAAGCTAAATGGATAAATAATTTTACAAAAACCTATTTTATGGTTTAATAATTTTAAAATTTAGTTTTATAGGACTTTATGGTAAATTTGTAAATTAATTTGGTTTCGCTAGGTCAATGTATAACTATGAAGAAAAAGAAAACAGACTCATGAAAGTCACAGAAATTTGGCTCTATATTTTGGGATATTTTACCTTGTGACATTTTTCATGGTCTGTTTTGTAAATTCCTGTTTCAAGACGCCACAAAATACATATTTCAGTTTGCAATGTTAAGTCACTTTTTTCTTTTGTGAAGTACGTTTATTTGTTCCTAAATTGAATGAAAATTTACCGAGTTTGTATGATGAGTTTGTTATTTTTTATGGTTAAAGCTTCTTGTTTTACAATTAATTTGTGTTTTATTGATAAGTATTTTTCGAATTTTTTTTCTAAATATATAGCAAGAGCAATGTATACAAGGGTCAACGAAAAAATATCGAAAATTGTGCTATATAAGGAAAACTACAACACACCAATCCGGTATTTAATTCCCTTCGAAGTAGTCCCCTGTTAAAGCCACATATTTTATCGAACGTCATTTACATGAATGGCAGCATTCCTGGAACTACTGTCTGGGAATAGCGATCTGATTCCTCGTCACATTGTCTGGGATTGTCTCTACCTCTTGAAATCTTTTTTTTTTTAATCATCTCACCCCAAGCAAGGCATTCCACTGCCACTATTGCGCATGGGGCTACATAGGGGAAGGTAAACAGAAGGAGTGGTTAGACATAGGGAATGTCAGGAGGAAGGTGACAGATGAGTAAGGATACAGAGGATCTTAAAAAATAATGCATGTTTTTTTTTAATCATCTCACCCTAAGCAAGGCATTCCACTGCCACTATTGCGCATGGGACTACATAGGGGAAGGTAAAGAGAAGGAGTGGTTAGACATAGGGAATGTCAGGAGGAAGGTGACAGATGAGTAAGGATACAGAGGATCTTAAAAAATAATGCATGTTTTTTTTTTTTTAATCATCTCACCCCAACCAAGGCATTCCACTGCCACTATTGCGCATGGGGCTACATAGGGGAAGGTAAAGAGAAGGAGTGGTTAGACATAGGGAATGTCAGGAGGAAGGTGACAGATGAGTAAGGATACAGAGGATCTTAAAAAATAATGCATGTTTTTTTTTTTTAATCATCTCACCCCAACCAAGGCATTCCACTGCCACTATTGCGCATGGGGCTACATAGGGGAAGGTAAAGAGAAGGAGTGGTTAGACATAGGGAATGTCAGGAGGAAGGTGACAGATGAGTAAGGATACAGAGGATCTTAAAAAATAATGCATGTTTTTTTTTTTAATCATCTCACCCCAAGCAAGGCATTCCACTGCCACTATTGCGCATGGGGCTACATAGGAGAAGGTAAAGAGAAGGAGTGGTTAGACATAGGGAATGTCAGGAGGAAGGTGACAGATGAGTAAGGATAGCGAGGTTGAGGGTTAGGCAGATGGGAAGAGTGCTAGATAGAATGGGAGCAGGTTAGTGTGTTAGGAGGTGTCTATTGACCTTACATTTAAACTCCTGGAGATTGTAGCCGTCGGGGAAGCAATCGTTTGGAAGAGAATTCCACAGTCGGGAAGTGCGAGGAAAGAAACTGTTGGAGTAGAACTTACGGCTGCATTTTATCTTGTTCATATCATTTGATTTTTGAAGACGAATAAGTCACAAGAAGTGAGATCTGGGAAATATCGAATTTATCAAACTTGAGGAATGCTGAGTTTGTCCCAAAACTGCTGCACAAGCTATGGTTACTGATAGAATCTCGGGTGTGGTGAGACGACCACACGCTACACACTTTCCTTCTAAGTACTGCTAGAAACAACATAAACGATTACGAAGGAAATAACATAGGGTGCATACTGGACGTTGTGGGTAATTTATTTCAGTTACCATAGCAACAGTCCTAATACATTTTGATCAGACTTAGTATATATGAAGATAAACTCGACTGTCATTGACAGCTGAAGGGCTACTTATTAATTTGTCATCATACCTGAGCCACAGCCATACAACATTCCTTCCTCTAATGTCAAACTGGCTATACATGACTTTAGTTACTCTATCGTTACTCATACTTGCAAAATGACTTGCCCAGCAACGTTGTGGCTGCATCAGTAAAGCCCTAATTCCACTATTGTTGCATTTTGCGAGAAAATCAGCATTGGACACCCTATCGTCAAAAATATAGACACAAGTCACGTGGAGACAACTTTTGTGGAAGACATCCAGCTGATCGATATAAAACTAATAGGGGTCAAGATAAAAAAAACCAGGATCACCTATGAGAGTTATTAAAAGACGAATGGGATGAAATTACTGCTGATTTTTGAAAGAAATTAATTAGATCATGTGGCCGACGATGCAGAGAAGTCATTGTAAATAAGGGGATGTTTACCAAATATTAAATTTTGTTGATATTTTGTTCACAATCAAGTATAAACAAGATCGTTCCTTAACTTTTGTCCGGTAGCTGATTTCCTTTGTTCCATTTAATCTTTATCTAAAAAGAACTATTATGTGAATTTTTGTAACTTTGTATAATATTTATGCATTAAACCCTAATCCTTATTTGGTAAAAGTTTCATTGCTAATCATGCATTAAATTAAGTAATACAAATATTTATTCTTTGTTGTTTCCGTTCCTTATATTATGGCCGCTACTGTATATTTTGGTGTCAAATTTGATAAATTCCTCATTATATATATATATATATATATATATATATATATATATATTAGTCCGGCTTTGCTAGGGTTTTTTAGTGGTGAAATGGTAAGTTCATGTGTTTATTCAAAAAGCTCCAGTATGAGGTTGCTGTGATGCGTAAGTAAAAAATGTGAAGTAAGTATTGGTTTTTGTAGTATTTGTAAAACGGGATTCATACTTATAATTTTGTCAATAAACAAGAATGATGTATGTACAATTGGAAGAACGGGGACGGGCGTTACGGGATCCTGAAATTTGATGCGATGAAGAAGTGGATCAGTAGTCTGTCCCTGCAATGTCGGAGGGGTTGGCACCTTGTAGAAAACGGGAAACTGTTATGGCATACGATAAGGTAGAACTTACAAAAACACCGGATTTTTGTTGGAATAAAACTAGGCGTTTCGGAGAAATAAACGATTGCAAAAAGCTACATTTTCCATTAATTTTTGCCGTACTCTTTGTGTCAGTTGAACATTTTGTTCGCATATCAAGGCATCAGACCTTGATCTACCAATGACTCGACTTTGGTTTAGTTTGATTGAAGCGTCTTGGAGAAATGCATGAAAGTGCCCAAAAGACCATCCGAAATTATTTTTGTCGTTGATCTTTGACGAACCGTGTACATTGATTCAAAAATTTTTTGTGTACATCAAACGTTTGGGCCTTGATCTACAAGTTATCCGATTTTGGTTGAATTCGCATGAGGCGTCTTGTAGGAGAAGAGTTCGTAAATTCTAAGCGTTTTGATGATTTCTGCCGTACCCTTTAAATTGATTCGAAAATTTTTTGCATACATCAAAGGTTCATGTCATAATCGGCGAGTGATCTAACTTTGGTTGAAATTGGACCAAAGGTTTCTGAGGAGTAGGGTTCGTCAGAATGGAGACACGCAAATACACACACAGACATATTATATATCTATCTAAACTTATTTATAAATAGAACTTTGTGTCTGTGTGTGTGTGTGTGTGTGTCCATTACCTATAGACTCCGAAACGGCTGAACCGATTTTCTCGAAAATTTACACAGTTGTACTATAAGCGTCTGCGACTGTTCTCAGCTAGGTTTTGTGTCGAGGTACGCCCAATAAATATCGAAAATCGATAATCGAAAAAATTGGTTTATAGAAGGAGTGGTCCGATTTTAATCAAATTTGCTACACTCATAGACAAAGACATAAGAAACGATATTCAGAAGTTACAAGGTTGCAGTTCTTACAATAATGCAGTAAATCGATAATATATATATATATATATAAAAGGCAAGATGTTTGTGTGTATTTGTTTATCTGTCTGTATGTCCTTGATACAAATCCACAATTTTTATCCGATTCCCACCAAACTTCACACAAATATTCTTTAGGTTGAGTCTGAGCTTCAGGACTATTTTGAAAGCTTTCATTACACCCGAGCAACGCCGGGATATACTGCTAGTAAATATATATATTATTCTATGATGATGGCATGACTTAGAATTTCATGCATTAGGCAATCATCAGGTGCATATAAGGAGCTGACTGTTTAAGAGATGTGAATTTAAGTTTACTCGATGTTCATAGGAGTTAAATTTTATAATGTTGGGTTACTATTTTTAATTTATCAAAAGTAAATTTTTAATAGACCAAAACATAAAACAATATCAAAGAATATAATTAAAATGCGGGGATATGAATTCAAAGGGCTGTAATTCGTAAGTATTAATATTAAGGGGGCAAAGTAAAGGTGTGAGAAAGAAAGATAAGAATATAGAGAACTCTGTATTAATCAGGGGCTAAGAATTTAAGTATTTTTTATGTAAGCATATGGTCATTAATTCATTTTTTGTTAAATAGATTTAAATTATTTATATGATTTAAGGTGACAAAATTTTTCTAAAAAATCTAAGTTACATTTGTCTCCTCTCTCATTATAAGATTTGGTTTTAGCGACGATATTACAGGAAAAGTATTGTTTATAGAGCACGCATTCATTCGGATGATGATGTTAAATTCTATATTGAAGCTACTGCAAATAAGTGGAAATATCGTTTCAATAATCATACGTTGATTTTAAATAACAATAAATGCAGCAAAACTTCATTCATATATTATTGGTAATTAAAAACAACCCGATTATTACGCGGAGTATCATCGCTAAAACCAAATCTTATAATGGAAAAGGAGATAGATGCAACTTATGTCTTTTAGAAAAACCTGTCATTTTAAATCATATAAATAACCCTAATCTACTTCACAAAAGTGAATGAGCACATGCTGAGTTAGAAAATCTACTTATTTAAATTCTTAGATCCTGATTGATACAAATCCCTCCATACCTTTGTCTCTTTCTTTACTTTCCACTTTTTTCTTTTCCCTGCAAATATTATTATTAATAATTTCGAATTGCATCACGTTTAATTCATATCCCTGCATTTTAATAATTATTATTTCTAATTTAAAATTCTAATTTTAATTATTTTATCTCCATGAAATGTTTGTCTATTTAAATTTTACTCTTGATAAATTAAAAATAGTACCTTAACATTATAAGATTTAACTCATGAACATTGAGTGAACTTAAATGCACATCTCTTGAACGGTCAGTTCATAATATGCACCTGATGACTGCGTAACGCATGAAACATTAAACAAACCGTTCCATTTACGTAGGATAATATATATATATATATGTATAATATATATATAATTGATAGCTTATTGTGCAATGTTTTATTAACATCTGAATAATATTTTTATACATGTGGATATTCCAATATGTATATCTACTAATTCACATAACTACATATATATATATATATATATATATATATATATATATATATATATATATATAATTCATAGTTGAAAATAGAAAAATCTTATGTTACGAATTTCATTCTTCGAAAGGATTTCTTTGAACTAAACAATGTTATTATATATGTAAACTAGCATCATAGCCCGGCGTTGCCCGTGCAACTCAGAACATTTTTGTAGTAGGACTCGGTTATATAAAAAAATTGTTGTTTAAAATTGTTAAAAATTCCATTAAAAATATATATTTTCTTTTAATTTGCGTAAACGTGATTTTATGTTTTGTGTACCATTGTAAACAACATTGCATTTGTATTTCTTTCAAAATTACGGGGGGAAATATTTACATTTTTTGTTGACTAAATAAATTTAACATAAAAATAAAAATTATTTTATTGTTTTACTGAAATTAGAAATATAAAAACTATTACGCTCTCAGTTCAGAAATTTTCGAAGAATTTTTAAAAATGTAGACATTTAATTTTAGAGGAAAAAAAAAATATAAAGGCTCATTTTTTTATAATAAAAATATTTTAGTCGCATTTGACATGTGTGATTTGATTTCGGTGACGTAATTCAGCAACCATCTTAGATCTTAGATGTTTTACGGAGCAAATGTAAACAATCGGCTCCATTGGCCAAAAAGTGCGAAAGGGAAAATTACTGAACTTAAAACTCAAAAAGTATATGTCGACCTGGCTTCCCTGTAGATATGTGTCCCCAGAAATTTTGAATAGCGTAACTTTAAAAATGTAAGCGTGCATAGGGAACAGTCACGTAGAGACTCACAGATTACCTTTTATAGATATAGATAAGAGGGAGCAGAGGAAACAAAATGAAAAAAAAAAACATCAGTTAAAATTTGCACTCAAGAGAAATGCTTTTGATCCAGGAACGCTTAGATTTGTCTTTAATTATGATAGTTTTGGTATCTTCTGATTCCTGAATTGTAAATTTACATCGATGTTTATACGGCATATCGGCTATCTTATTAAAGTTACTGCTATTATTTAAAAGCACACAGATAAAAAAACGGTAGAAAGTTGAATGAGGACAGCTAGGCAGTGCCTCTAAACATATTTGAAACGTCACACCCTCAATAAAATTTAATGCGATTTGAAACGTTACCAAATTAATTGGGTAACGTTAATTGGAGTAGATAGATCTATCTATCGCCCGGTTCATACTCCACCCACATCTACAACAGGTGTAGAGGCTCATCCCTTGTTCCCTGTTTAGGATGTGGTTTTTCCGGCTTTCTCTTCTTCTAATCTTTTCACTCTTACGTAGCCCCCTGCACATCAGTGGCGTTACCGCCTTGCTCGGGGTGATATGATTAAAAAAATTAACCTCTGCATTAAAAGATAATAATTATTATGCCTTTTGAAATGGTCCCCATTCATATCAGCATTATGATCTCAAAAATGTAACGTGTTCTGTAACGCCTATCACCATTGAGGTTTCAGCAAAAAATATAATGACTTCTTCAGTTTCAAATAAAAATATGTCAAGCCTTTTGTAATGCCTCTGCATTGACATCTACATTATCAAATCAAAAACTTCTTCTGAAGCGGAATCTTATTCATCCTTACATTATGAGATCAAAAACTGTGATGTCGCCTGAAATGGCACCCCAATTCACCTCTACATTCTGAGATAAAAAAAAAAAATGTAAAACTTTCTAAAGCAGTATTTCACTGACTTCTCTATTCAGTCAGTCTGTTAAGTGCCATACGCGAAACACGTTTGGGCGATCATGTCTCTTTCGATACATGACTGACTGAACAGAAGATTATCCCGCAGGAGGTTGCCATTTCTTTCTGTTATAGAACCCTGTTATTTAACCCATAACTGGAAGGAAGAGACGGATTAATACCTTTCCCAAGGGTATTTGCGCGTAAGTGAATGCAATGAATTCAACTGGAATTCGAACTCGGCTCCCTGATTTCTCGTTCCGAGCCGATATCCAGTGCACCACAACTCACATCTTGACTTCTCTATTATGAGATCAAATTAATGTCAGTCATTCTTTTAAGATAAAAAAAATATATATAATACCTTCTGAAACGGCAATTTATTGGCATTTGCTTTAGTTGTTGGTTGGTTGTTTTGTTTTTATGGCATATCAACACCTCGGCGGGCCATTTATTGCCAAGTAAACTTTATTTATTTATTGTTGCTAATACCTTTTTCTTTCAACAATTTTATTGTGGTGTTTTTTTATATAAGTTTTGTGTCTAGTAATACTTTTTTTCTTTTCGAGTATCAAGATTCACTGGGATTTGTTTTTAAGGGCAGGGTCCCCAAGTCCTACCCTGTTATTTAACCCATAACTGGAGGGAAGGGACGGATTAATACCTTTCCCGAGGGTACCAGTGCTTAAGTGAATGCAGTGTATTCAACTGGAATTCGAACTCGGCTCACCGATTTCTCTTTCCGAGCCGATATCCACTGTACCACAACGCACATCCGTTACTAAACGCTTACAGCATCTGGTATTCCCATGCGGTCACCCATCTAAGTACTGACCAGGGTCAACGTTGCTTAACTTCGGTGATCGAGCGAGAACCGGTGATAGGGCCGTAAGCCATTTGCGTTTGGTACAGAATGTGAAAGTCAGGACCAGACAATGATGGATTGCTTTTGTCTGGTTTCTGAATATAAGTCCAAAACAGCGTAAATTGAACAGGAGTTCTCAAGAATTCCAAAACGTCGATATGCTTACCACACCCAGGGTCAGTCTGTTAAGTGCCATACGTGAAACAAGCTTGGGTGATCATGTCTCGAAAGAGACATGACTGACTGGGCGGAAGATAATCCTGCAGTAGGTTGCCATTGCTTTCTGCGGTAGACCGGTTGCCAGCCAAGGCTATGAACCCAATCTGTCCTGTTATTTAACCCATAACTTGAAGGAAGAGACGGATTAATACCTTTCCCAAGGGTATTTGCGCGTAAGTGAATGCAATGAATTCAACTGGAATTCGAAATCGGCTACCCGATTATCTTGTTCCGAGCCGATATCCACTGCACCACAACGCACATCCAAGGTACCGACAGTTAAAATACAGCTCGCAGTGAGACGATGAGACGGCGTGAGACGTACTTTCCTATGACGTAATTCCTCCTACTGTCGCGTAGAATCTAAGCTGTCACACTTAATAAAGTGAATAAAAAATTAAATTAACTTTTTTCGGATCCAGAGACGACAGAGAACGCAACAGCTTTCTAAGATCAAATAATATATGCACTTTTAGAACGGCACTTCATCGATCTCTTCAGTATAATATTAACAAAGTTTATACTCTGTGAGACAACCTCACATTGAACTCTGGTACCAATTTATCTTCCACAACCAAGAATAATTTAGTTTTGGTATTTTATAAGGATTCTGGATCTTAGAGTTTCGTTCAAGTTGCACTGTCTATTAAGTAAGTTCTATATTTGAACATATTTTAATGAATTCAAGGAAAATTATTTGAATTTCACACTACGATATTTCTTTCATTCAATGCACATTTTCATTCACATCTTTACTTTTTTAGGGCCACCCAGTGACATTCGGAACTGAAGATGAACCAATTCCAAGATAAAAAACAATTTACGGCATCGTCCAAACCAAACCAGTTTAATAAAAGTGGTAAATATAAGGGAATTCTAGAACCTATGTCGCGATTGTCTGTGGACTTCTATAGAAGATATATAAATTACCAGAGTCGACTGCTCGAACCGAAGTTATCTGAACTTTACAGAAGATACTATCTTGGCGATCAACAATATTATAACTGGTATCCGTATTTTGCCGAATATATGAAAAGTGATTGGCATCCACGATTGGGTCGTCAAATGAATTTTCCAGAGAGATTCATGGACCTGTCTAATTTCCAAATGGACATGCAAGGACGGTGGAGAGACATGCAAGGACATTTTACAAATCCGTTCAATTATAACAATCAGTGGAGAAGATACAAATTTTCCTGGTTTTATCCGCACATGCATTTCAGTAATAATTGGTATTTTCCGCTTCCCCCTGAGAGGTGGATGGATATGTCTGGGTACCAGATGGACATGCAGGGACGCTGGATGGATATGCAGGGACGTAACACCATGCCTTTCAATAACCAGGGAGGTTTCTACGACAGACAACCTTTCTACAGATTCAACCCATATATTTCGAAGATTTGGCATTTTTTGTATTACCCGGAAAGGTACATGGACATGTCAGGCTATCAGATGGACACGCAAGGACACTGGATGGATATGCATGGACGCTACATTAACCCATTCAAACAGATCGAGTACAACAGGCAAGGCCACTATCCTGGCTCTTTTTACGGTCGTAATATATTCTACCCCGAGAGATTGATGGACATGTCTGGATATCAGATGGATACACAAGGACGATGGATGGATATGCAAGGACGCTACATTAACCCATTCAACCAGTTCGGGTACAACAGGCAAGACCCCGGTCCTGTCTCTTTTTACGGCCGTAATATGTTTTACCCTGAAAGATGGATGGACTTGTCTGGTTATCAGATGGATACACAAGGACGATGGATGGATATGCAAGGGCGCTACACTAACCCATTCAACCAGTTCGGATACAACAGTCAAGGCCACTATCCTGGCTCTGTTCCCGATCGTAATATATTCCATCCCGAGAGATGGATGGATATGTCTGCATATCAGAGAGATACACAAGGACGATGGATGGACATGCAGAGAAGCTACATTAATCAATTCAACCAGTTCAGGTACAACAGGCAAGGCCCCGGTCCTGTCTCTTTTTACGGCCGTAATATGTTTTACCCTGATAGATGGATGGACTTGTCTGGTTATCAGATGGATACACAAGGACGATGGATGGACATGCAAGGGCGCTACACTAACCCATTCAACCAGTTCGGGCATAACAGGCAAAACCACCACCCCGGTTTTTTTTATGATCGTAATATGTTCTTCCCCGAGAGATGGATGGACATGTCTGATTATCAGATGGACACACAGGGACGCTGGATGGACATACAGGGACGATACACCAACCCGTTCAACCAGTTGAAGTACAACAGTCAAGGCCACTATCCTGGTCCCTTTTATGGTGATAATATATTCTACCCTGAGAGATGGAGGGACATGTCTGGTTATCAGATGGACACACAAAGACGCTGGATGGACATGCAAGGACGCTACACTAACCCGTTTAACCAGTTCTTGTTCAACCGACACGAATCCAGGCCCGGATACGTTTACGGTCTTAACATGTTTTATCCCGAGAGAAACATGGACATGTCTAACTCTCAGATTGATATGCAAGGACGCTGGAAATACCCGTATATTGGCTACATGAACCCGGTTATTGGTTATGATGGCCAGAGAAATATTTTCGGGGATGGTTTTGAAAGCAATCCTGGAAGATCCCTATGGGAACCGCAGCAGTATATGGACATGCCCACTTTTGACAACATGGGCATGCAAGGCCCTCATATGAGAAACATTAACATTAACCAGTATCAATCTCCATATGGCTATCATCGCCAGCCACAGATGTTTAATCCATATAGTTTTCCTAACAATTTTAGAAATATAATGCGAAATGCTTATGAATTCTAAGCAATGTCATCATTAACTAATTTTAAGAATAATACCACTGTCCCATAAAGAGTTGTTTGCATAATTTTTTAGTTATTGGAGGCATTTATAAGATTCAGGTTAATAAATGACATTTTTATGATATTACGTTTAAACTTGACAACAGTAATTAAAATAACGAGAAGGAACTAAACATCAATTTTAAACATGACAGAATGTATGGTCGTCAAGAAAAAGAACAATAACTGGAGAAATATTGAAATATCTATGAAGTATTGTAGAGACATTAAATGCGACACTAAATATTCTTTCCTTAATGTTTTTATATATATTTTTGACACTTAGTACCCCCCCACTTGCGTCTTAGGGGCTCTGTTGCCTTACTTGTGGTGAAGGGATTGAAAACAAGTTACTGAGTGCAACAAAATTGATATTTTATCTATTGTATTTATCAATATCAATATCTATATAAAACTAAAACTCTAATATTGTATTGGCGCATGGCCGAGTGGTTAGAACGTTAGCTTTCTGATCATGAGGTCTGGGTTCGAGTCTCACCATGGTCGATTTGTCAAGAAGGTGACTTCTTGATATCATCGGTCTTGGAGGAGAAGCATGCAGAACGTTTAGAAAGTTCCTGAAAACCATAGCCTTGTTAGTGAAAGTGGGTAGACGGCTCTCTTTGAGGAGCCGTCGATGGTTGGGCTAACTCGAAGTAACAAGTCATTATGACCGAGGGCATGAGTGTCCTGGCTTTGTTCAGACTGTTGCTCATGCTAAATAACACTCTCTCTCCCAGAAACTGTAACTAAGGTCTACTCAGCATAGTTGCAATATAAACCACAGGTGGACTATGTAGGTGTTGAACAAACACAAGTGTTTCCTAGATAACAAGATTTAAGAATACAGAAAATTATGATTGACATTGCATTTGAACATTAGAACATCAAAATGGATTCTGACAGAAGAAACCAGATGAGAGTTCAACAAGCAAAAAGTGTGATAGAAGAAACTTATAACATAGAAGTTGCGGTGACATCCAGGCAATTCAATTATTAACTGATGAGACCTTGCCGCCAATCTAGTACTGCGCTTAAATTCATAACTTTTAGTTGCCATAGCGGAAAGTTAATCAGAGCAATTACCATGAAAGTATTTATAGAAAAGGCAGAGGGAAGCTATGTTACGGGAAAGGACAAATCGAAATGCCAGGTCAAGACCAATAACACTTCAGATTCTTTTTTTGGACTTTATCAATAATCTATAAATATATAACAGGAGCACCAGACCAGATGTAGTAGCAATATTCAAAGCAAGGATGAATGGTAGATTATAAATATGTAAGATAGATTCTGGAGGGAAACATTGCAGATTCTACATCGGATTTTATCAATATCTCTAAATATGTAGCACAAGATTAGTTGTGACAGCTATATTCAAAGCAATGGCGAATGGTAAAATTGTCTACCAAGACATATTGAACCAACTTTCTTAGCTTCAGACTTGCCAATGTTTCAATGTACCCTTTCCACTTCATGGTATTTGAGAAAGGGAACGTGGATGAAAATTTTAGAAAAACTAAAGCAAAACTCAAAATGATATTTAAAATTTGAAGTGCAGTTTTACAGTTTCGTTAAACGATTCTAAAAACAGAAAATTTGATGCATGACACAGTGAGTGCTGTTTCAAAAAATATTTAAAGTATATCAAGTATAAAATAATTCAATATATATTTAAATATCTTTTAATACGTAAATATACATTGAATTTTTCTCAAAATAAATAATTTCAAGTAACGAAAATTTCAGGACAATTTTCATACACTGAACGTTACAACTTAATCAAATGAGTTTGTTAAAAACCGACCACAATCTCCGTTTGATGAGGAAGGCAACAGGAAACTACTCGGTTATCTTTTCCAATAATGTGCGGTAATTCACAGATAAAAAAATTTAATTGATAACTGTCCCGAAGGAGCATCGAAGTAAAAATACTACAGTTGTCGTTACATTTAAAAGAGAAAATATATATGTATATGTACAACAGATACGGGATAAAAAACATTTTCAACATTTCCTCGATGTAAGATATATGCAAACGTACAAGTATTATGGGACAGCATAGGGTTTTTATTCTATAAAACTTGTTACATTATTATGAAACTAGCAGTATAGCCCGGCGTTGCTCGTGTGTAATGAAAGCTTTAAAACTAATCCATGGTCCTGGAGCACAGACTCTTTGTTGTTTCTAGTTAAAGCAAAACCGTAGACTGAAAGAAAAATGAATGGATGTAAGTCAAATTTTGATTTCCTGGTATCGATATCAAATAAGTTCTTTTCGTCGTAAACTGAATTTTGAAGGCTAAATAAGTCCTCTGAGTAAATGGTATCATGGCTGAGACTAAGAACTACAATTAAACCTACTTAGAGCCAAACCCGAAGCAAAATCTAAAATAAAAGGGCTGAAAAAAATACAGACATACAGGCAGATAAACAGACACACACACACAAACACCTTGCCATATATATATATATTATCGATGTTCTGCACTATTGTAAAACTGCAACCTTGAAACCTCTGAATATCGTTTCTTATGTCTTTTTCTATGAGTGTATAAAATTTGATTAAAATCGGAACACTGCTTCTATAACCTGATTTTGTCGATTATCGATTTTCGATATTTATCGGGGGTACCTCGACACAAAACCTAGCTAAGAACACTTGCAGACGCTTATAGTACAACTGTGTAAATTTTCAAGAAAATCGGCTCAGCCGTTTCGGAGTCTATAGGTAACGGACACACAGACAAACACACACACAGACACACACACACAGACAAAGTTCAGTTTATAAATAAGTTTAGATATATATGCAAATGTACAAGTATTATGGGACAGCATACAGTTTTTATACTATAAAACTTGTTACATTTTTATGAAATATATATGCAAATATAGCAATATTTTGGAACATTGGTAGAATTTGGATTCGACCGGAAATAAATTGAACGGATCCCATTTTGAGTTAAAGAACTTTTAATCTCATTGCGAAGAGCCACCATTTTCAGGAGCAAACGTAATTGTTCCTGACATTAATGTAAAAAACTTTAAAATATGATAGAAATAAAATATAATTAAAAAATTATAACAACTTCAAAATGCGTTCAATTATTATTTAAACGATTTCAACAGTGCCATAAAATGATTGTATATATTTTAAATGTGTAATGTATTACCTTGAACAGCTGAAAAAATTGACAAGTACATTCGGCCGAGGTCAACAAGAGACAAGGGTAATTGACAAATGTATCCGGCCGTACATTATGTCAAAGTGCAACGAAGAAAGCGACAACCGCCGGGTGTGATTGACAGATACATCCGGCAGGATAGGTCAACAAAGCAACAACCCGAAAAAGCAATATATAAAGGCTAGATTTTTTGGCTAAAGGCAGAGAACTCTTGCTGTTTTCCGGTTTCCGACTTCCGACGGACCCTTCGCTATAAATTAGGCATTTTTTTATTCCTGTAAGGGCAGTTTTTATACCAATGTAATAATCTACAACCGAAATACGAGTTAAGAAACAAATTGTCTTGTTTCTTTTTTGATTGGTTTGATTTATGGGGAGAATCAGTTTTTTTCTTTCTTTCGGCGTACTTTTTTATGTGAGCTATGCCAGATTCCTGAATATTTTTCGAATCTTGGCATACGCTTACAAATCTCTGACCGTCTTCCGCTATTTGTTGGAGAGTAAGGCTTGACTCATTTTTCAATTGATCTAGAACTCTACGTCTAATTCCAGCGTCTTTAGCTGAAACGAGTCCCTGAACAAATATCAGGCACTTGAAATTATTTGCACTCAATTCTGACGGGTTGAAGTCGTCGCAATGCTTGTTCACGACCGGCTCGAATGTAGTAACATCCTCACTATCATTTCTCGTTAAATTCATCATTTCCACCTCTTACGAAAGAGTGAAGTTAGAGAACTAAAGAGTTCTGTAACAAGTTTGACTGCTTTAGTGAATGTCAATTCGCTTGTTTTACGGGGTAAATTATAATTTACAAATTTGGTGCACTTTGCGGTGCGTAGTTTTCGAAGAAGACGAATTCTCTTAGTGTCTGTAGGGGATTTGGTAAGTGCTTGGTTGATGTGCTTCCGTATTTTACGGGTATTGCTCTCGAGATTAGTTCCCCCACAAATACAACACAATGTTTTACAATCGCGCAAAAGAAATGGAATAAGTCACAACGAACATTAAACAACGAACAATTTAATATGTATAAAATAAAATTAGCATGTGGAAACAAATAAAATACAAGATGTGAAAAATTGCCTTTTGGAAAATAAAGTTTGGCAAGAAGTTAAATTTGTTTAAAGGTGTGTGTAAGTTTATATTAACGGAGTCCGTAAATAAGTCGTTCTTACATTAAGTTCATCTCGGGTGGCGACAGCATGTCGCGTTGATGAAGAAAGTTTGTCGGGTTTTTCCTTTCACGGCCATCTGTAGCTAGGTCATGAACTTTGGTGTGGAAGAATGACTTGGCCGGACAAAGTATCGGTTACATGCTGACTTAATGGCTAGCTTGGTGACTGACCTTTTTCTTCCTAACTGTGTGTTATTTATATACCATAATAGTGGATCAAAGAATCTTCCTAACATTTAGGTGTGAAGACATTTATTGACCAATCAGATTTGTATTTTACTATTTTGTTTTGGGGCCTAAATATTTTTTGTTAATTGACTTCCGATCCTATTTTTCTAGAATGTTCTTATTCTATGTTTTTAGCTGATTGGTTGAGAAATATAAAAATGTAATTTAAATTCTAATGCCGTTTTGATCCAAAATTTCTATAATGTTTTTATGTATTTCCTTATTGCTTATTTTAATAGAAAAAAATGTGTATCCCATAAGTCTGACCAATTTATGCTTTCTGTGGCGTATAAATCCTCAAATCTTTTAAAATACGAGGCGAAAGTTATATCCTCGTCCGGAGAACATGTAAAAGTATCTATTGCACCTCAGATCGTGTTTTATGAAAACGCATTTTCGTTTTCACTAATTTGTCCCCAGTTTGCCAGTTTAAGCAAGTTTCTTTGCTTTTGTTGAGTTTGAAGTAGAACCTCTTTGAGTTTCTGGTATATGACTTCAGTTTGTTTTTGAAATTCAAATAGTCCTTTCGCAGTCTGCTTTTGAATTTCAAGTTGCCATTCTTGGCATTTAAGTTCCCGTTAGTTTTGTTGTTCTAGTTGGAACTTAAGAAATTCGAGAATGGTGGATTTAAATTCATTCATGTTTATACGTATCTTTGAATACAAATTAAATTCAAATGAAATTTTTCTTTTCTTTGAATAAGAAAAAATACTTTCTTATTCACTCAGTAAGACGATAGTAGCAATTAATTCAAAGTGAATAAAAAAAATAACGTTAATTTCTTACTCACTCTGAGAAAAGCGAGTCTTTTTTTTCTTGAAAAACATGAATTCTCATAGTTTAGCGGCTCGCGTTCAAGTTCAGTGTAAGTTTGATACACATATTTTTTTCTTTTGGTTTACTTTTCTCAAAAACAGATTTTTTTCGTTCTGTTTCCTTTTCTGGATTGTCAAGTAATGTCGAATAGAACAAAGTGTGACAAAATTTCCGTGTGTGCAATGTTGAACCAATATTGACCATATTGATGAACAATCTCCTCACAGATGAAGAAAAGACTTGAAGCAACCGAAACCAAAAAAGGGTACTGAACTTTTATGTAATATCAGTCCTCCTATATGGCAGTGAATGCTGGACAATTTCCTTACAGATTAAGAAGAAACTTGAAGCGACAGAAAGCAAAGAAAAGAGTACTGAACTGTTATGTAATATTAGTGCTTCAATATGGCAGTGAAGGCAGGACAATTTCCTCACAGATGAAGAAGAGACTTTAAGCAAGAGAAACAAAGAAAAGAGTACTGAACTGTTATGTAATATCAGTCCTCCTATATGACAGTGAATGCTGGACAATCTCCTCACAGATGAAGAAGGGACTTGAAGCAAGAAAAACAAAGAAAAGAATACTGCACTTCTATGTAATATTAGTTCTTCTATATGGCAGTGAAGGCAGGACAATCTCCTCACAGATGAAGAAGGGACTTGAAGCAAGAGAAACAACGAAAAGAATACTAAACTGTTATGTAATATCAGTCCTCCTATATGGCAGTGAATGCTGGACAATTTTCTTGCAGATTAAGAAGAGACTTGAAGCGACAGAAAGCAAAGAAAAGAATACTGAACTGTTATGTAATATTAGTGCTTCAATATGGCAGTGAAGGCAGGACAATTTCCTCACAGATGAAGAAGGGACTTGAAGCAAGAGAAACAACGAAAAGAATACTAAACTGTTATGTAATATCAGTCCTCCTATATGGCAGTGAATGCTGGACAATTTTCTTGCAGATTAAGAAGAGACTTGAAGCGACAGAAAGCAAAGAAAAGAATACTGAACTGTTATGTAATATTAGTGCTTCAATATGGCAGTGAAGGCAGGACAATTTCCTCACAGATGAAGAAGAGACTTTAAGCAAGAGAAACAAAGAAAAGAGTACTGAACTGTTATGTAATATCTGTCCTCTTATACAGCAGTGAATGCTGGACAATCTCCTCACAGATGAACAAGAGAAAGGAATGTGGTTCTGTATAATGATGCTGAGAATACCATTGACTGAGTTCGTGAGCAACAATAAAGATTTGATGAAAATAGTATAAAAAACGATATTTATAGTTGACACCAGGAAGAGAAAATAGAATTTACTTGAGCGAATAATGAGGAAAAATGCTTAGAAAATTTGATACTCATAAGACAGATTGAAGACAAGAGGGAGTGAAAAACAATGTATAATTTACTTAGTGGACTTGATTTAATGGATGACGGATAATGTTTAGGAGAATTAATAAAAAGATAAAAATGTTTAAGTGCATCAAAGAAGATATATATATATATATATATATATATATATATATATATATATATATATATAAATTAAAAAAGGATTAATTCAATGATGTTCGATGATCATTTCGATATGAAAATCCCCACGGGGGATAACACATCACCTCAGCAACAGAAAAATCCTTTCAGAAACCGGAGAAAAATCAGTCTAATTATCCTTTTTAAATAGATTTGCAAAGAAAAAGAAAAAGAACAAAAGAAAAAGATAAAACAAAATCAAATCAAATAAACAAGAAAAGAAAAAATTGACATCGTCTGGGTTCGCAAAAAAAGGAAAGAGAATTGTAACTTAAAATTAACGGACAGCCGTGTTGAATTGATGTAAGGTTAAGCAACACGGAAAAAAGGTGGGAGATAAGAGAGATAAAGGAAGGAAGGGAGGGAAAAAGAAAAGAAAAGAAAGAAAAAATTTTTTATATATTACAGACGCTGGACGTATTCAAAAACCTAACTTCCCAAAAACGTTGAAGTATTAGAAAAAGGTCTTTACTTAAAAAGGCATAATTATTTTTAAAGGGAATAAAAAGATATAGGATTTAAAATAATTTTTTTTTTTAAATTAGGTCATTTGATTTAAACTAAATAAAGACACCGCTAGGTAAAAAAAAAAAATCATTTACAATTATACATACATATAGAAGTACACACATACATACATACACATACACACACACACACAATTCTTCGATCATGAATACATATATACATACATACACATAGACACACACACATACATTCGATTCCATACACACTTATATACGTATATACACATACATGCGCATACACACATATATATGTGTACACACATATACAAAAAATCACACACACAATATATATGTGTACACACACACATGCACACATATACATACACACACACACACATATATATACATTATACATATGCACGCACACACATACATATAAAAAATTAATGAATATTATAAAAAAGAGCATTTAAATAGCTAAAAAATATTCTTACACACATAAATACATATATACACACATACATATATACATATATACACACATATATACAAATATGCACATACACACATAAACATACACATATACATCAAAATTATGAAAAGAAAAATTAAAAATTAAAAATTAAAAATTAAAAAATTAAAAATTAAAAAAAATTAAAAAAGGAACCATCATTTAAGTTAAGGGTGATATCTAGATAGTTTACAATTTTGAGATTGGAAGTAACCTCAACCTTAAAACATAGAAAATTTAGGGCTCTGATAATTTTCTTATGTATTCTATTAGTGTAAGGCCCATTGGAATTGAGAATACATATCAGTCCATCATCCCGATATAGGCCTATTAGTTTAGGGTCTAAAAATGTACTTAAAATATCTAAAATATAAATACCTATTAGATCTGCTACCTGAGCAGAATCATAGGCTCCCATAGGGACATCAAAACTATCTTTAGGCCCTTTTGTCCAAGTAGAATTATCAAAGGTGAGAATGGATTTTCAAGCTCCCAGTATAATCCTATAGTCACTATCCGAAATATTAACATAAACTCTAGCAAAGTCTAAACAATCCACAAGAAGTTTTTTTTATATAGAGGAATAGAAATCCACAATATCAAATTTAAGGAAAGTGGATTTAGATTTGTCATTGATATTATCAAACCATTTTATGGTATCTAAGGAACTCTTCCAAAGATTCGGTTGTAAATTAGATTGTAACTTCTCTATTAGGTTCTTCAGAACTTCCCTAGAAATTATGCGTAATTCACTTTTAGTGTGATTAATTAGTCTAGTTTGTAATTTATTTTGGAAGTTTGGCTTGTGGCCCTTAAATAAAATATAAGCTTCTTTGGTAGAAATTTTACCAATTCTATCACTAATGTTTAGTTCATTTGCAAATTTAGCCATATCAGAGTTAATTTCCGATAAAATTAGGTTTCCTCTGTCTATTTTGTAATGACTAGTTATACTAATTTTAAGGATATTTAGGTAATTGGAAGTATTACATTTGTAAATGTTATTTGATTTGATTTGTCCGATTTTATCCATAGGTCTTTAGAATTCTTTAAGGTATTAATGTTCGACTTTAATAAATCCTGGAATTCATTAGAAGTTCCCCGGAAATTGATTCCAGACGGCACTATCACGTATATTCTGGAAAATGAAGGAGGAAGGGCAGGACCCTATAATCAGTTGGAAATTAATAGGCTCAGCTTGTACCCCTAAAAATTTTCGTGATAGGTGCCGTCTATGTTTATTGGAGAAGATTCTGATTTTGAAGTATCCTCATCAGGACTTACTTTTGAATCTTAGGAAGGAATTCATTAATAAGTGCCGTCATAGGGCGGATTTTAAAATTTAAATTTAAATTTTTTAAATTTAAATTTTTAAATATTAAGTTTTTTAATTTTTAATTTTTTAATTTTTAATTTTTAATTTTTAATTTTTCTTTTCATAATTTTGATGTATATGTGTATGTTTGTGTGTGTATGTGCATATTTGTATATATGTGTGTATATATGTATATATGTATGTGTGTATATATGTATTTATGTGTGTAAAAATATTTTTTAGCTATTTAAATGCTCTTTTTTATAATATTCATTAATTTTATATTTTTTATATGTATATGTGTGTGTGCATATGCATAATGTATATATATGTGTGTGTGTATGTATATGTGTGCATGTGTGTGTGGACACATATATGTTGTGTGCGTGATTTTTTGTATATGTGTGTACACATATATATGTGTGTATGCGCATGTATGTGTATATACGTATATAAGTGTGCATGGAATTGAATGTATGTGTGTCTATGTGTATGTATGTATATTTTATTCATGATCGAAGAATTGTGTGTGTGTATGTGTATGTATGTATGTGTGTGTGTACTTCTATATGTATGTATAATTGTAAATGAATTTTCTTTTTTTTTTTACCTAGCGGTGTCTTTATTTAGTTTAAATCAAATGACCTAATTTAAAAAAAAAAATTTATTTTAATTCCTATATCTTTTTATTCCCTTTAAAAATAATTATTCCTTTTTAAATAAAGACCTTTTTCTAATACTTCAACGTTTTTGGGAAGTTAGGTTTTTGAATATGTGCAGCGTCTGTAATATATAAAAAAATTTTTCTTTCTTTTCTTTTCTTTTTCCCTTTCTTCCTTTATCTCTCTTATCTCCCACCTTTTTTCCGTGTTGCTTAACCTTACATCAACTCAACACGCCGTCCGTTAATTTTAAGTTACAATTCTCTTTCTTTTTTTGCGAACCCAGACGATGTCAATTTTTTCTTTTCTTGTTTATTTGATTTTATTTTGTTTTGTCTTTTTCTTTTTTTTCTTTTTCTTTTTCTTTTTTAATTTCTTTGCAAATCTATTTAAAAAGGAAAATTAGACTGATTTTTCTCCAGTTTCTGAAAGGATTTTTCTGTTGCTGAGGTGATGTGTTATCCCCCGTGGGGATTTTCATATCGAAATGATCATCGAACATCATTGAATTAATCCTTTTTTAATTTATATTTGCTCTGTAATATTTTATTACATGGAGCTCTCTTCCTGTATCATTTTTAATATTAAAATAAAATTTTTAATATTAATTAGGATCGGGTTTTTGGAATTTACTTTCCTGATTTTTCCGCTTGGATTAAAGTATCTGAATTAATATATATATATATATATATATATATATATATATATATATATATATATAAAGTAAATTAACCTAGTGAACCAACAAACCTACCAAGTTTTCACGTAAACGGATCTTCAGGGAAGCCCAATCTTCCCTGAAGATCCGTTTTGGTGAAACCTTTTTATTGAGTGCTTTTATTTGTTATTGATTACTCGTCTCGGGATTTTTCTTTGAGCCACGTACTGGCTCGGTCCAAATCGCTTTGGCTGATGTTCATGTGCTTAGCTCTTTCTTTTTTTACAACCATTTTTTCCTTCTGCGTATATACGCGGAGTGTTTTTCGAAACGAGTATAGTGATAAGTTTGCATATATATATATATATGTTAACTGGCATATGTGATGCATATTTGGGCAATCATGTTTCTTTTAATTCATATAGAAAATAGAGGACACGATAACAGTCTTCTGTATCTCGAGTTTTCTTCATTGAAATAGTAAACCTTGTTAATTTCAAATGTTTTTATTTGGGTCTTCTTACGTCTTTCATGTCTAAGATTCAAATTATTTTTTTTATTGTAATATTTTGTTAAATTTGTGAAGTGCAAATATTTAATGAGGCAATTGGAGAAATTTCAAGGGTATTTTAGATTCGTGAAAATTAAGAATCGTATTCGTCTATATTTATGAGATGAGCTAGAATTTACAATATCTACATTGTCCGGACTGTTCTCCTATTTTTATTGCCAGGTTTAAGATGTTTCGGCCGTTGTACGCTCTGGCCGTCATCAGGTGCTAGACATTTTTAACAGAACCTTTTATTTCGATCACTGGGGTATATCATTCTCATTCCATGTGCGATGCCACTTCCGGATACCATGTTGTTATCTCTCTGTAATTCAACTTTATTGTTCATCACTGCTTGAGTCAGATATATCCACTGGGCCAGGTGTCCTTGATTGGATATAAGTGTTGGTTAGTTCCAGCAACATGACCCACAGAGCTGTAACTTCAATACCTGGCTACAGTAGTGGTGAACAAATAACAGAGATTTTTTAAAATTGTATAACTCCGAGCAAGGAGGTAATGCCACTGATGTGCAGGGGGCTACATAAGTGTAAAAAGATTAATTAGAAGAGAGTGTAGAGGAAGACGAACCAGTTAGAAAGGAGCAATAGAAGGATGGGAATACAGGTGTGATGACAGTTTCAAAGTTGGAGAGAAAGGAAAGGATATACGGGGTGGTAAAAGAACTAGAGTCAAGTGGTTAGTAGATGAGTATTGGCATTGCATTTAAATTCCTGGAGGTTGTAGCCGTCAGGAAAGCAAGAATATGGGAGCGAGTTCCACAGGCGGGAAGTGCGAGAGAAGAAGCTGCAGGAGTAGAATTGACGTCTGCATTTGGTTATTCTAACTGTGAATGGGTGGGACCCAGTTGCCAATCTGGTTGCACGAATAAACACCTGTTGAGGAGGCACCAGTGACTTAAGTTCGTTTGAGCAGAAGCCATGAAAGTATTTATAGAACAGACAAAGGGAGGCCACGTTTCGTCGGTGGGGAAGTGGCTGTAGTCCAGCCACCAAGTCGGTACCTATGAGTTAAAAGGAGGTAACTACATTGCACCTGAAAGAGGACAATCTACTCCAGTGATCAAAAGAAAGAATTCAGTTCAAAATTCCTAGCATCTAAAGAAGGCCGGAGCCTACAACGGCTGAAACATCGTGAACATGACAATAAAGATGAGGGCAACAAACTGGCCAATGTAGATAAAGTTAAGAGTTGTAATTTGTCAGAAAATTAAGAAAGGAAACCCATGAAATTTGTACATGTATTGCTAGTCATATCGGAGGCACTGTTTTGTTTTAAGAAAATAAATGGAAAGAAAGAAATGAAGCAAGCTAAGAAAAATGAATGAAAAAAATTAAAGGGCAGACCTGAAGGAGACGACCACCACCTTTAAATTTGTTGTTTTTTATTTTTATTTTTTCATTTTTTTCATTGCACTCTTATCGATTACACCCTATACTTTCAATATTTCAACAATTTTAATGGTGGGTGGGGGGCTCAGTTTTTCATACAACGTCATAGTAAATCAATCCACCATTTTGCAACCACTCGCCGGACGACATTACCGCCAACTGTTAATTTGTTAGTTAGCATTTTTTTTTACTTTTTTCAGTGCAATCTTATCGGTTAACCCCCCCCCCCCCAAAAAAAAAAATTGTAAAATTTCAACATTTAAACAACTTTAGAGCGGGAGGCTCAGTTTTTCATACAACCTTATAATAAATCGATCCTGTGCAATTAATTTTTTTGCTTGCGAATATTCAACTACTGAATCATTTGCGAAATTTTTGAATAAAGCCATTTTTGAAGTTTCCGAAGAAGATGCCATCGTAAAAACTAAAGAAAACTTGAAAAAGACAAAAGCCAAAACCATGCGACCGGTTCCAAAATGGAAGATCGATTTACTCTAACGTTGTATGAGAAAGTGAGCACCACCTAAAATTGTTTAAATATTGAATTTTTTTCCATTTTTTTTTTATGATCGGAAAATTTATGTAATAACCGATAAGACTGCGCTGAAAAAATAAAAAAATGAAAAAAATGAAAAAACAACAAATTTAAAGATGGTGTTAATCTCCTTCAGGACCGCCAATTAAAGAAAGGAAAAGAAAGAAAACAGAAGGAAAGAAGGAACATTTCAAGGAAAAATGTTAACAAATCAATAAACTAAGCTAGCAACATCACTCTCATGCTTTAAGCGTCTTCTTCAGAAAAAATGCAAAAACCTTGTCAATTTTTAGTCATTTGTTTTGTACACCCCACCCCACCCCTTACTTAAAATGTCCTTTGTGGTGCAGCGGATATCGGCTCGAAACGAAGAAATCGGAGAGCCGAGTTCAAATTCCAATTAAATTCGTTGTATTCATTTACGCGCAAATCTTTCTCTTCTCCCTCTAGCTATGGGTTAAATAGACAGTCTACCACAGAAAGTAATAGCAACCTACTGCGAGGTAATATTCTGCCCAGTCAGTCATGTCTCTTTCGAAACAAGCGTATGTCACGTATGGCACTTAACTGACTGATTTGTACCCACTTACGCCTTTAAATAATGACTAGGAGTCATATTTATGATTATTATTATTATAGCATTTTGTTAAAGTTGTTAAGTTCAAATAATTAACGATGAGGCAATGGGATAATTTCCACAGATATAGAGTTGCAGAACTCGCAAGAGGTTAATTCAATAATTCGGAATTATCAGTTTTACGGCCATGCCACGTTCTCTTCCGATCTCCGAAGTTAAACAACGTCGAGCCTTGTCAGTAGTTAAATGAGTGACCGCTTGGGAAAACCAGCTGTCGTAAGTTTGGATGTGCGTGTGCGGTGTAAAAAACTTACAACCACATTGCACGGAAGCACTGGTTCTTGTACAATCTATAAAGTTAAGCAAACGTCGAGCCTGATCAGTATTTAGATGGGTGACTGCTTGAGAATACCAAATGCTCTAAGCTTGGATCTACAGGCGGTGTAAAGGTCATATCTTATTGAAACACTGGTTCTCGTACTATCACCGAAGTTAAGCAACGTCGATTCTGGACAGTACCTCAATGGATGATCGCATGGATGTGTCGGTTTGTAATAAATAATCTCTCGCGATTTGGGTTTTCTCTTCCAGCTATGGGTTAATTAGTTAAACTTGCATTACTAAACTATTATAATCTGTTTTTAGAATCTAACAATATTTTCTGCCTTTAAATAACCTGCAAAAGGGTTTATATGTCCAAGAAAATGAATGAAACAATCAACGAAATACGGATTAGCTACACAGGCATGTTTTTCAGATTTATTTGGAACTAGCAGTATAGCCCGGCGTTACTCGGGTGTAATGAAAGCTTTAAAACTAATCCATGGTCCTGGAGCTCAGACTCTTTGGACGTTGGCACGAAAGACTAAAAAGCAATAGTTGTTTCCAGTTAAAGCGAAACCGTAGATTGAAAGAAAAATGAATGGATGTAAGACAAATGTTGATTTCCTGGTCTCGATATCAAATAAGTATTTTTTCGTCGAAAACTGAATTTTGAAGGCTAAATAAGTCCTCTGAGTAAATGATATCATGGCTAAGACTAAGAACTACAGTTATACCTACTTAGAGCCAAACCTGAAGCAAAAACTAAAATAAAAGGGCCGTAAAAAATACAGACATACAGGAAGATAAACAGACACAGACACAAACATCTTGCCTTTTAAATATATTATGGATTTTCTGCACTATTGTAAAAACTGCAACCTTGAAACGTCTGAACATTGTTTATTATGTCTTTGTCTATGAGTGTATCAAATATGATTAAAATCGGACCACTTCTTCTATAACCCGATTTTTTCGATTATCGATTTTCGATATTTATCGGGGGTACCTCGACACAAAACCTAGCTCAGAACACTCACAGACGCTTATAGCACAACTGTGTAAATTTTCAAGAAAATTGGTTCAGCCATTTCGGAGTCTATAGGTAATGGACACACACACACACACACACACACACACACACACACACACACAGAGACAAAATTCCATTTATAAATAAGTTTAGATACGTGATACACGACTTGGGCGATCATGTCTCAAAAGAGAAATGACTGACTGGGCAGAAGATTATCCTGCAGTAGGTTGAAATTGCTTTCTGCAGTAGACTGGTTGCCAGCCAAGGCTATAGAACCCAATCTGTCCTATTATTTGACTCATGGCTAGAGGGAGAAGAGATGTATTATATTATCATGTAGTAATTAGTGGAGGATCAGTTTATTACTTCATAAGAATATAAAACTGATCTGCCACTTTGTGCCTAGTAGAAGTCTTAATCATATTTCCAAGTATTATATTTAGTCACTCAGTTAAGTGCCATACGTGACGCACGCCTTGGGCGATCATGTCTCGAAAGAGACATGACTGACTGGGCAGAAGATTATCCCGAAGTAAGTTGCCATTGCTTTCTGGTAGCCAGCCAAGGCTAGAGAAACCAATCTGTTCTATTATTTAAGCCATAACTCGAGGGAAGAGACGGATTAATACCTTTCCAATGGGTATTAGTATGTAAGTGAATGCAAGGAATTCAACTGGAATTCGAACTCGGCTCCTCGATTTCTTGTTCCCTGTTGATATACATTGCAAAGGATATTTTTATCCGACATCATTTCTTTTTAACATAAACTTTATTTTTAGTGGCTATACAGATTTGATTTGCGAGTCCTGTCTTTTCTTTTTTTAAAAGTTTACAGTGAAATTAATAACAATGAGCCGAAATTCAGAAATCCTATTAAAGAAAAATTTGAGAATCGAATCCACAATCCATTTCAGCTCATTTTAATTTAGTTGTCTGAACAGCTATTATACCTATCTTCCTTTTAGGACGTCGGCGATCATGGCCTTCCACGTCTCCCTATCCCTGGTGGCTCTTAGTACGCTTTCTCCTGAAACGTCTAGCAGCCCCCGTTCTATCATTATTATACCTATCTTCCTTTTAGGACGTCGGCGATCATGGCTTTCCACGTCTCCCTATGCCTGGTGGCTCTTAGTACGCTTTCTCCTGTAACGTCTAGCAGCCCCCGTTCTCTCATTATTATACCTATCTTCCTTTTAGGACGTCGGAGATCATGGCTTTCCACGTCTCCCTATCCCTGGTGGCTCTTAGTACGCTTTCTCCTGTAACGTCTAGCAGCCCCCGTTCTATCATTATTATACCTATCTTCCTTTTAGGACGTCGGCGATCATGGCCTTCCACGTCTCCCCTATCCCTGGTGGCTCTTAGCACGCTTTCTCCTGAAAAGTCTAGCAGCCCCCTTTCTATCATTATTATACCTATCTTCCTTTTAGGACGTAGGCGATCATGGCTTTCCACGTCTCCCTATCCCTGGTGGCTCTTAGTACGCTTTCTCCTGTAACGTCTAGCAGCCACCGTTCTATCATTATTATACCTATCTTCCTTTTAGGACGTCGGCGATCATGGCCTTCCACGTCTCCCTATCCCTGGTGACTCTTAGTACGCTTTCTCCTGTAACGTCTAGCAGCCCCCGTTCTATCATTATTATACCTATCTTCCTTTTAGGACGTCGGCGATTATGGCATTCCACGTCTCCCTATACCTGGTTGCTCTTAGCACGCTGTCTCCTGTAACGTCTAGCAGCCCCCGTTCTATCATTATTAAACCTATCTTCCTTTTAGGACGTCGGCGATCATGGCCTTCCACGTCTCCCCCTATCCCCGGTGCCTCTTAGTACGCTTTCTCCTGTAACGTCTAGCAGCCACCGTTCTATCATTATTATACCTATCTTCCTTTTAGGACGTCGGCGATCATGGCCTTCCACGTCTCCCTATCCCTGGTGGCTCTTAGCACGCTGTCTCCTGTAACGTCTAGCAGCCCCCGTTCTATCATTATTATACCTATCTTCCTTTTAGGAAGTCGGCGATTATGGCATTCCACGTCTCCCTATACCTGGTTGCCCTTAGCACGCTGTCTCCTGTAACGTCTAGCAGCCCCCGTTCTATCATTATTATACCTATCTTCCTTTTAGGACGTCGGCGATCATGGCCTTCCACGTATCCCTATCCCTGATGACTCTTAGTACGCTTTCTCCTGTAACGTCTAGCAGTCCCCGTTCTATCATTATGATATCTATCTTCCTTTTAGGACGTCGGCGATCATGGCCTTCCACGTATCCCTATCCCTGATGACTCTTAGTACGCTTTCTCCTGTAACGTCTAGCAGTCCCCGTTCTATCATTATGATATCTATCTTCCTTTTAGGACGTCGGCGACCATGGCCTTCCACGTATCCCTATCCCTGGTGGCTCTTAGCACGCTTTCTACTGTAACGTCTAGTAGCCACCGTTCTATCATTATTATACCTATCTTCCTTTTAGGACGTCGGCGATCATGGCCTTCCACGTCTCCCTATGCCTGGTTGCTCTTAGTACGTTTTCTACTGTAACGTCTAGTAGCCACCGTTCTATCATTATTATACCTATCTTCCTTTTAGGACGTCGGCGATCATGGCCTTCCACGTCTCCCTATCCCTGGTTGCTCTTAGTACGCTTTCTACTGTAGCGTCTAACAGCCCCCGTTCTATCATTATTATGCCTATCTTCCTTTTAGGACGTCGGCGATTATGGCATTCCACGTCTCCCTATACCTGGTTGCTCTTAGCAAGCTTTCTCCTGTAACGTCTAGCAGCCCCCGTTCTACCATTATTATACCTATCTTCCTTTTAGGACGTCGGCGACCATGGCCTTCCACGTCTCCCTATCCCTGGTTGCTCTTAGTACGCTTTCTCCTGTAACGTCTAGCAGCCCCCTTTCTATCATTATTATACCTATCTTCCTTTTAGGACGTCGGCGATAATGGCCTTCCACGTATCCCTATCCCTGATGACTCTTAGTACGCTTTCTCCTGTAACGTCTAGCAGTCTCCGTTCTATCATTATGATATCTATCTTCCTTTTAGGACGTCGGCGACCATGGCCTTCCACGTCTCCCTATCCCTGGTTGCTCTTAGTACGCTTTCTCCTGTAACGTCTAGCAGTCCCCGTTCTATCATTATGATATCTATCTTCCTTTTAGGACGTCGGCGACCATGGCCTTCCACGTATCCCTATCACTGGTGGCTCTTAGTACGCTTTCTACTATAACGTCTAGTAGCCACCGTTCTATCATTATTATACCTATCTTCCTTTTAGGACGTCGGCGATCACGGCCTTCCACGTCTCCCTATCCCTGGTTGCTCTTAGTACGCTTTCTACTGTAACGTCTAGCAGCCACCGTTCTATCATTATTATACCTATCTTCCTTTTAGGACGTCGGCGATCACGGCCTTCCACGTCTCCCTATCCCTGGTTGCTCTTAGTACGCTTTCTACTGTAACGTCTAGCAGCCACCGTTCTATCATTATTATACCTATCTTCGTTTTAGGACGTCGGCGATCATGGCCTTCCACGTATCCCTATCACTGGTGGCTCTTAGTACGCTTTCTACTTTAACGTCTAGCAGCCACCGTTCTATCATTATTATATCTATCTTCCGTTTAGGACGTCGGCGATCATGGCCTTCCACATCTCCCTATCCCTGGTTGCTCTTAGTACGCTTTCTACTGTAACGTCTAGCAGCCACCGTTCTATCATTATTATACCTATCTTCCTTTTAGGACGTCGGCGATCATGGCATTCCACGTCACCCTATACCTGGTTGCTCTTAGTACGCTTTCTACTGTAACGTCTAGTAGCCACCGTTCTATCATTATTATACCTATCTTCCTTTTAGGACGTCGGCGATCATGGCCTTCCACGTCTCCCTATGCCTGGTTGCTCTTAGTACGTTTTCTACTGTAACGTCTAGTAGCCACCGTTCTATCATTATTATACCTATCTTCCTTTTAGGACGTCGGCGATAATGGCCTTCCACGTCTCCCTATCCCTGGTGGCTCTTAGCACGCTATCTCCTGTAACGTCTAGCAGCCCCCGTTCTATCATTATTATACCTATCTTCCTTTTAGGACGTCGGCGATTATGGCATTGCACGTCTCCCTATACCTGGTTGCTCTTAGCACGCTGTCTCCTGTAACGTCTAGCAGCCCCCGTTCTATCATTATTAAACCTATCTTCCTTTTAGGACGTCGGCGATCATGGCCTTCCACGTCTCCCTATCCCCGGTGCCTCTTAGTACGCTTTCTCCTGTAACGTCTAGCAGCCACCGTTCTATCATTATTATACCTATCTTCCTTTTAGGACGTCGGCGATCATGGCCTTCCACGTCTCCCTATCCCTGGTGGCTCTTAGTACGCTTTCTCCTGTAACGTCTAGCAGCCCCCGTTCTATCATTATTATACCTATCTTCCTTTTAGGTCGTCGGCGATCATGGCCCTCCACGTCTCCCTATCCCTGGTGGCTCTTAGCACGCTGTCTCCTGTAACGTCTAGCAGCCCCCGTTCTATCATTATTATACCTATCTTCCTTTTAGGACGTCGGCGATTATGGCATTCCACGTCTCCCTATACCTGGTTGCTCTTAGCACGCTGTCTCCTGTAACGTCTAGCAGCCCCCGTTCTATCATTATTAAACCTATCTTCCTTTTAGGACGTCGGCGATCATGGCCTTCCACGTCTCCCTATCCCCGGTGCCTCTTAGTACGCTTTCTCCTGTAACGTCTAGCAGCCACCGTTCTATCATTATTATACCTATCTTCCTTTTAGGACGTCGGCGATCATGGCCTTCCACGTCTCCCTATCCCTGGTGGCTCTTAGCACGCTGTCTCCTGTAACGTCTAGCAGCCCCCGTTCTATCATTATTATACCTATCTTCCTTTTAGGACGTCGGCGATTATGGCATTCCACGTCTCCCTATACCTGGTTGCTCTTAGCACGCTGTCTCCTGTAACGTCTAGCAGCCCCCGTTCTATCATTATTATACCTATCTTCCTTTTAGGACGTCGGCGATCATGGCCTTCCACGTATCCCTATCCCTGATGACTCTTAGTACGCTTTCTCCTGTAACGTCTAGCAGTCCCCGTTCTATCATTATGATATCTATCTTCCTTTTAGGACGTCGGCGACCATGGCCTTCCACGTATCCCTATCCCTGGTGGCTCTTAGCACGCTTTCTACTGTAACGTCTAGTAGCCACCGTTCTATCATTATTATACCTATCTTCCTTTTAGGACGTCGGCGATCATGGCCTTCCACGTCTCCCTATGCCTGGTTGCTCTTAGTACGTTTTCTACTGTAACGTCTAGTAGCCACCGTTCTATCATTATTATACCTATCTTCCTTTTAGGACGTCGGCGATCATGGCCTTCCACGTCTCCCTATCCCTGGTTGCTCTTAGTACGCTTTCTCCTGTAGCGTCTAACAGCCCCCGTTCTATCATTATTATACCTATCTTCCTTTTAGGACGTCGGCGATTATGGCATTCCACGTCTCCCTATACCTGGTTGCTCTTAGCACGCTTTCTCCTGTAACGTCTAGCAGCCCCTTTCTATCATTATTATACCTATCTTCCTTTTAGGACGTCGGCGATCATGGCCTTCCACGTATCCCTATCCCTGATGACTCTTAGTACGCTTTCTCCTGTAACGTCTAGCAGCCCCCGTTCTATCATTATTATACCTATCTTCCTTTTAGGACGTCGGCGACCATGGCTTTCCACGTCTCCCTATCCCTGGTTGCTCTTAGTACGCTTTCTCCTGTAACGTCTAGCAGCCCCCTTTCTATCATTATTATACCTATCTTCCTTTTAGGACGTCGGCGATAATGGCCTTCCACGTATCCCTATCCCTGATGACTCTTAGTACGCTTTCTCCTGTAACGTCTAGCAGTCCCCGTTCTATCATTATGATATCTATCTTCCTTTTAGGACGTCGGCGACCATGGCCTTCCACGTCTCCCTATCCCTGGTTGCTCTTAGTACGCTTTCTCCTGTAACGTCTAGCAGTCCCCGTTCTATCATTATGATATCTATCTTCCTTTTAGGACGTCGGCGACCATGGCCTTCCACGTATCCCTATCTCTGGTGGCTCTTAGCACGCTTTCTACTGTAACGTCTAGTAGCCACCGTTCTATCATTATTATACCTATCTTCCTTTTAGGACGTCGGCGATCACGGCCTTCCACGTCTCCCTATCCCTGGTTGCTCTTAGTACGCTTTCTACTGTAACGTCTAGTAGCCACCGTTCTATCATTATTATATCTATCTTCCTTTTAGGACGTCGGCGATCACGGCCTTCCACGTATCCCTATCACTGGTGGCTCTTAGTAAGCTTTCTACTATAACGTCTAGTAGCCACCGTTCTATCATTATTATACCTATCTTCCTTTTAGGACGTCGGCGATCATGGCCTTCCACGTCTCCCTATCCCTGGTTGCTCTTAGCACGCTGTCTCCTGTAACGTCTAGTAGCCACCGTTCTATCATTATTATATCTATCTTCCTTTTAGGACGTCGGCGATCATGGCCTTCCACGTCTCCCTATCCCTGGTTGCTCTTAGCACGCTGTCTCCTGTAACGTCTAGTAGCCACCGTTCTATCATTATTATATCTATCTTCCTTTTAGGACGTCGGCGATCATGGCATTCCACGTCACCCTATACCTGGTTGCTCTTAGTACGCTGTCTACTGTAACGTCTAGTAGCCACCGTTCTATCATTATTATACCTATCTTCCTTTTAGGACGTCGGCGATCATGGCCTTCCACGTCTCCCTATCCCTGGTTGCTCTTAGCACGCTGTCTCCTGTAACGTCTAGTAGCCACCGTTCTATCATTATTATATCTATCTTCCTTTTAGGACGTCGGCGATCATGGCCTTCCACGTCTCCCTATCCCTGGTTGCTCTTAGCACGCTGTCTCCTGTAACGTCTAGCAGCCACCGTTCTATCATTATTATATCTATCTTCCTTTTAGGACGTCGGCGATCATGGCCTTCCACGTCTCCCTATCCCTGGTTGCTCTTAGCACGCTGTCTCCTGTAACGTCTAGCAGCCACCGTTCTATCATTATTATATCTATCTTCCTTTTAGGACGTCGGCGATCATGGCCTTCCACGTCTCCCTATCCCTGGTTGCTCTTAGCACGCTGTCTCCTGTAACGTCTAGCAGCCACCGTTCTATCATTATTATACCTATCTTCCTTTTAGGACGTCGGCGATCATGGCCTTCCACGTCTCCCTATCCCTGGTTGCTCTTAGCACGCTGTCTCCTGTAACGTCTAGTAGCCACCGTTCTATCATTATTATATCTATCTTCCTTTTAGGACGTCGGCGATCATGGCCTTCCACGTCACCCTATACCTGGTTGCTCTTAGCACGCTGTCTCCTGTAACGTCTAGTAGCCACCGTTCTATCATTATTATATCTATCTTCCTTTTAGGACGTCGGCGATCACGGCCTTCCACATCTCCCTATCCCTGGTTGCTCTTAGTACGCTGTCTCCTGTAACGTCTAGTAGCCACCGTTCTATCATTATTATATCTATCTTCCTTTTAGGACGTCGGCGATCATGGCCTTCCACGTCACCCTATACCTGGTTGCTCTTAGTACGCTTTCTCCTGTAACGTCTAGTAGCCACCGTTCTATCATTATTATATCTATCTTCCTTTTAGGACGTCGGCGATCATGGCCTTCCACGTCACCCTATACCTGGTTGCTCTTAGCACGCTGTCTCCTGTAACGTCTAGTAGCCACCGTTCTATCATTATTATACCTATCTTCCTTTTAGGACGTCGGCGATCATGGCCTTCCACGTCTCCCTATACCTGGTTGCTCTTAGTACGCTGTCTCCTGTAACGTCTAGTAGCCACCGTTCTATCATTATTATACCTATCTTCCTTTTAGGACGTCGGCGATCATGGCCTTCCACGTCTCCCTATACCTGGTTGCTCTTAGTACGCTTTCTCCTGTAACGTGTAGTAGCCACCGTTCTATCATTATTATATCTATATCCTTTTAGGACGTCGGCGATCATGGCCTTCCACGTCACCCTATACCGGGTTGCTCTTAGCACGCTGTCTCCTGTAACGTCTAGTAGCCACCGTTCTATCATTATTATATCTATCTTCCTTTTAGGACGTCGGCGATCACGGCATTCCACATCTCCCTATCCCTGGTTGCTCTTAGTACGCTGTCTCCTGTAACGTCTAGTAGCCACCGTTCTATCATTATTATATCTATCTTCCTTTTAGGACGTCGGCGATCATGGCCTTCCACGTCACCCTATACCTGGTTGCTCTTAGTACGCTTTCTCCTGTAACGTCTAGTAGCCACCGTTCTATCATTATTATATCTATCTTCCTTTTAGGACGTCGGCGATCACGGCCTTCCACATCTCCCTATCCCTGGTTGCTCTTAGTACGCTGTCTCCTGTAACGTCTAGTAGCCACCGTTCTATCATTATTATATCTATCTTCCTTTTAGGACGTCGGCGATCATGGCATTCCACGTCACCCTATACCTGGTTGCTCTTAGCACGCTGTCTCCTGTAACGTCTAGTAGCCACCGTTCTATCATTATTATACCTATCTTCCTTTTAGGACGTCGGCGATCATGGCCTTCCACGTCTCCCTATACCTGGTTGCTCTTAGCACGCTGTCTCCTGTAACGTCTAGTAGCCACCGTTCTATCATTATTATACCTATCTTCCTTTTAGGACGTCGGCGATCATGGCCTTCCACGTCTCCCTATACCTGGTTGCTCTTAGTACGCTTTCTCCTGTAACGTCTAGTAGCCACCGTTCTATCATTATTATATCTATCTTCCTTTTAGGACGTCGGCGATCACGGCCTTCCACATCTCCCTATCCCTGGTTGGCTCTTAGTACGCTGTCTCCTGTAACGTCTAGTAGCCACCGTTCTATCATTATTATATCTATCTTCCTTTTAGGACGTCGGCGATCATGGCCTTCCACGTCACCCTATACCTGGTTGCTCTTAGTACGCTTTCTCCTGTAACGTCTAGTAGCCACCGTTCTATCATTATTATATCTATCTTCCTTTTAGGACGTCGGCGATCACGGCCTTCCACGTCTCCCTATCACTGGTGGCTCTTAGTACGCTTTCTACTATAACGTCTAGTAGCCACCGTTCTATCATTATTATATCTATCTTCCTTTTAGGACGTCGGCGATCATGGCCTTCCACGTCACCCTATACCTGGTTGCTCTTAGCACGCTGTCTCCTGTAACGTCTAGTAGCCACCGTTCTATCATTATTATATCTATCTTCCTTTTAGGACGTCGGCGATCATGGCCTTCCACGTCACCCTATCCCTGGTTGCTCTTAGTACGCTGTCTCCTGTAACGTCTAGTAGCCACCGTTCTATCATTATTATATCTATCTTCCTTTTAGGACGTCGGCGATCATGGCCTTCCACGTCACCCTATACCTGGTTGCTCTTAGCACGCTGTCTCCTGTAACGTCTAGTAGCCACCGTTCTATCATTATTATATCTATCTTCCTTTTAGGACGTCGGCGATCATGGCCTTCCACGTATCCCTATCCCTGGTTGCTCTTAGTACGCTGTCTCCTGTAACGTCTAGTAGCCACCGTTCTATCATTATTATATCTATCTTCCTTTTAGGACGTCGGCGATCATGGCATTCCACGTCACCCTATACCTGGTGGCTCTTAGCACGCTTTCTACTGTAACGTCTAGTAGCCACCGTTCTATCATTATTATACCTATCTTCCTTTTAGGACGTCGGCGATCATGGCCTTCCACGTCTCCCTATGCCTGGTTGCTCTTAGTACGTTTTCTACTGTAACGTCTAGTAGCCACCGTTCTATCATTATTATACCTATCTTCCTTTTAGGACGTCGGCGATCATGGCCTTCCACGTCTCCCTATCCCTGGTTGCTCTTAGTACGCTTTCTACTGTAGCGTCTAACAGCCCCCGTTCTATCATTATTATGCCTATCTTCCTTTTAGGACGTCGGCGATTATGGCATTCCACGTCTCCCTATACCTGGTTGCTCTTAGCAAGCTTTCTCCTGTAACGTCTAGCAGCCCCCGTTCTACCATTATTATACCTATCTTCCTTTTAGGACGTCGGCGACCATGGCCTTCCACGTCTCCCTATCCCTGGTTGCTCTTAGTACGCTTTCTCCTGTAACGTCTAGCAGCCCCCTTTCTATCATTATTATACCTATCTTCCTTTTAGGACGTCGGCGATAATGGCCTTCCACGTATCCCTATCCCTGATGACTCTTAGTACGCTTTCTCCTGTAACGTCTAGCAGTCTCCGTTCTATCATTATGATATCTATCTTCCTTTTAGGACGTCGGCGACCATGGCCTTCCACGTCTCCCTATCCCTGGTTGCTCTTAGTACGCTTTCTCCTGTAACGTCTAGCAGTCCCCGTTCTATCATTATGATATCTATCTTCCTTTTAGGACGTCGGCGACCATGGCCTTCCACGTATCCCTATCACTGGTGGCTCTTAGTACGCTTTCTACTATAACGTCTAGTAGCCACCGTTCTATCATTATTATACCTATCTTCCTTTTAGGACGTCGGCGATCACGGCCTTCCACGTCTCCCTATCCCTGGTTGCTCTTAGTACGCTTTCTACTGTAACGTCTAGCAGCCACCGTTCTATCATTATTATACCTATCTTCCTTTTAGGACGTCGGCGATCACGGCCTTCCACGTCTCCCTATCCCTGGTTGCTCTTAGTACGCTTTCTACTGTAACGTCTAGCAGCCACCGTTCTATCATTATTATACCTATCTTCGTTTTAGGACGTCGGCGATCATGGCCTTCCACGTATCCCTATCACTGGTGGCTCTTAGTACGCTTTCTACTTTAACGTCTAGCAGCCACCGTTCTATCATTATTATATCTATCTTCCGTTTAGGACGTCGGCGATCATGGCCTTCCACATCTCCCTATCCCTGGTTGCTCTTAGTACGCTTTCTACTGTAACGTCTAGCAGCCACCGTTCTATCATTATTATACCTATCTTCCTTTTAGGACGTCGGCGATCATGGCATTCCACGTCACCCTATACCTGGTTGCTCTTAGTACGCTTTCTACTGTAACGTCTAGTAGCCACCGTTCTATCATTATTATACCTATCTTCCTTTTAGGACGTCGGCGATCATGGCCTTCCACGTCTCCCTATGCCTGGTTGCTCTTAGTACGTTTTCTACTGTAACGTCTAGTAGCCACCGTTCTATCATTATTATACCTATCTTCCTTTTAGGACGTCGGCGATAATGGCCTTCCACGTCTCCCTATCCCTGGTGGCTCTTAGCACGCTATCTCCTGTAACGTCTAGCAGCCCCCGTTCTATCATTATTATACCTATCTTCCTTTTAGGACGTCGGCGATTATGGCATTGCACGTCTCCCTATACCTGGTTGCTCTTAGCACGCTGTCTCCTGTAACGTCTAGCAGCCCCCGTTCTATCATTATTAAACCTATCTTCCTTTTAGGACGTCGGCGATCATGGCCTTCCACGTCTCCCTATCCCCGGTGCCTCTTAGTACGCTTTCTCCTGTAACGTCTAGCAGCCACCGTTCTATCATTATTATACCTATCTTCCTTTTAGGACGTCGGCGATCATGGCCTTCCACGTCTCCCTATCCCTGGTGGCTCTTAGTACGCTTTCTCCTGTAACGTCTAGCAGCCCCCGTTCTATCATTATTATACCTATCTTCCTTTTAGGACGTCGGCGATCATGGCCTTCCACGTCTCCCTATCCCTGGTGGCTCTTAGCACGCTGTCTCCTGTAACGTCTAGCAGCCCCCGTTCTATCATTATTATACCTATCTTCCTTTTAGGACGTCGGCGATTATGGCATTCCACGTCTCCCTATACCTGGTTGCTCTTAGCACGCTGTCTCCTGTAACGTCTAGCAGCCCCCGTTCTATCATTATTAAACCTATCTTCCTTTTAGGACGTCGGCGATCATGGCCTTCCACGTCTCCCTATCCCCGGTGCCTCTTAGTACGCTTTCTCCTGTAACGTCTAGCAGCCACCGTTCTATCATTATTATACCTATCTTCCTTTTAGGACGTCGGCGATCATGGCCTTCCACGTCTCCCTATCCCTGGTGGCTCTTAGCACGCTGTCTCCTGTAACGTCTAGCAGCCCCCGTTCTATCATTATTATACCTATCTTCCTTTTAGGACGTCGGCGATTATGGCATTCCACGTCTCCCTATACCTGGTTGCTCTTAGCACGCTGTCTCCTGTAACGTCTAGCAGCCCCCGTTCTATCATTATTATACCTATCTTCCTTTTAGGACGTCGGCGATCATGGCCTTCCACGTATCCCTATCCCTGATGACTCTTAGTACGCTTTCTCCTGTAACGTCTAGCAGTCCCCGTTCTATCATTATGATATCTATCTTCCTTTTAGGACGTCGGCGACCATGGCCTTCCACGTATCCCTATCCCTGGTGGCACTTAGCACGCTTTCTACTGTAACGTCTAGTAGCCACCGTTCTATCATTATTATACCTATCTTCCTTTTAGGACGTCGGCGATCATGGCCTTCCACGTCTCCCTATGCCTGGTTGCTCTTAGTACGTTTTCTACTGTAACGTCTAGTAGCCACCGTTCTATCATTATTATACCTATCTTCCTTTTAGGACGTCGGCGATCATGGCCTTCCACGTCTCCCTATCCCTGGTTGCTCTTAGTACGCTTTCTCCTGTAGCGTCTAACAGCCCCCGTTCTATCATTATTATACCTATCTTCCTTTTAGGACGTCGGCGATTATGGCATTCCACGTCTCCCTATACCTGGTTGCTCTTAGCACGCTTTCTCCTGTAACGTCTAGCAGCCCCCTTTCTATCATTATTATACCTATCTTCCTTTTAGGACGTCGGCGATCATGGCCTTCCACGTATCCCTATCCCTGATGACTCTTAGTACGCTTTCTCCTGTAACGTCTAGCAGCCCCCGTTCTATCATTATTATACCTATCTTCCTTTTAGGACGTCGGCGACCATGGCCTTCCACGTCTCCCCTATCCCTGGTTGCTCTTAGTACGCTTTCTCCTGTAACGTCTAGCAGCCCCCTTTCTATCATTATTATACCTATCTTCCTTTTAGGACGTCGGCGATAATGGCCTTCCACGTATCCCTATCCCTGATGACTCTTAGTACGCTTTCTCCTGTAACGTCTAGCAGTCCCCGTTCTATCATTATGATATCTATCTTCCTTTTAGGACGTCGGCGATCATGGCCTTCCACGTCTCCCTATCCCTGGTTGCTCTTAGTACGCTTTCTCCTGTAACGTCTAGCAGTCCCCGTTCTATCATTATGATATCTATCTTCCTTTTAGGACGTCGGCGACCATGGCCTTCCACGTATCCCTATCTCTGGTGGCTCTTAGCACGCTTTCTACTGTAACGTCTAGTAGCCACCGTTCTATCATTATTATACCTATCTTCCTTTTAGGACGTCGGCGATCACGGCCTTCCACGTCTCCCTATCCCTGGTTGCTCTTAGTACGCTTTCTACTGTAACGTCTAGCAGCCACCGTTCTATCATTATTATACCTATCTTCGTTTTAGGACGTCGGCGATCATGGCCTTCCACGTATCCCTATCACTGGTGGCTCTTAGTACGCTTTCTACTATAACGTCTAGCAGCCCCCGTTCTATCATTATTAAACCTATCTTCCTTTTAGGACGTCGACGATCATGGCCTTCCACGTCTCCCTATCCCCGGTGCCTCTTAGTACGCTTTCTACTATAACGTCTAGCAGCCACCGTTCTATCATTATTATATCTATCTTCCTTTTAGGACGTCGGCGATCACGGCCTTCCACATCTCCCTATCCCTGGTTGCTCTTAGTACGCTTTCTACTGTAACGTCTAGCAGCCACCGTTCTATCATTATTATACCTATCTCCCTTTTAGGACGTCGGCGATCATGGCATTCCACATCTCCCTATCCCTGGTTGCTCTTAGTACGCTTTCTACTGTAACGTCTAGTAGCCACCGTTCTATCATTATTATATCTATCTTCCTTTTAGGACGTCGGCGATCACGGCCTTCCACATCTCCCTATACCTTGTGGCTCTTAGTACGCTTTCTACTGTAAAGTCTAGTAGCCACCGTTCTATCATTATTATATCTATCTTCCTTTTAGGACGTCGGCGATCACGGCCTTCCACATCTCCCTATCCCTGGTTGCTCTTAGTACGCTTTCTACTGTAACGTCTAGTAGCCACCGTTCTATCATTATTATATCTATCTTCCTTTTAGGACGTCGGCGATCACGGCCTTCCACATCTCCCTATCCCTGGTTGCTCTTAGTACGCTTTCTACTGTAACGTCTAGTAGCCACCGTTCTATCATTATTATATCTATCTTCCTTTTAGGACGTCGGCGATCATGGCATTCCACATCTCCCTATACCTGGTTGCTCTTAGTACGCTTTCTACTGTAACGTCTAGTAGCCACCGTTCTATCATTATTATATCTATCTTCCTTTTAGGACGTCGGCGATCACGGCCTTCCACGTATCCCTATCACTGGTGGCTCTTAGTAAGCTTTCTACTATAACGTCTAGTAGCCACCGTTCTATCATTATTATACCTATCTTCCTTTTAGGACGTCGGCGATCATGGCCTTCCACGTCTCCCTATCCCTGGTTGCTCTTAGCACGCTGTCTCCTGTAACGTCTAGTAGCCACCGTTCTATCATTATTATATCTATCTTCCTTTTAGGACGTCGGCGATCATGGCCTTCCACGTCTCCCTATCCCTGGTTGCTCTTAGCACGCTGTCTCCTGTAACGTCTAGTAGCCACCGTTCTATCATTATTATATCTATCTTCCTTTTAGGACGTCGGCGATCATGGCATTCCACGTCACCCTATACCTGGTTGCTCTTAGTACGCTGTCTACTGTAACGTCTAGTAGCCACCGTTCTATCATTATTATACCTATCTTCCTTTTAGGACGTCGGCGATCATGGCCTTCCACGTCTCCCTATCCCTGGTTGCTCTTAGCACGCTGTCTCCTGTAACGTCTAGTAGCCACCGTTCTATCATTATTATATCTATCTTCCTTTTAGGACGTCGGCGATCATGGCCTTCCACGTCTCCCTATCCCTGGTTGCTCTTAGCACGCTGTCTCCTGTAACGTCTAGCAGCCACCGTTCTATCATTATTATATCTATCTTCCTTTTAGGACGTCGGCGATCATGGCCTTCCACGTCACCCTATACCTGGTTGCTCTTAGCACGTTGTCTCATGTAACGTCTAGTAGCCACCGTTCTATCATTATTATACCTATCTTCCTTTTAGGACGTCGGCGATCATGGCCTTCCACGTCTCCCTATCCCTGGTGGCTCTTAGTACGCTTTCTCCTGTAACGTCTAGTAGCCACCGTTCTATCATTATTATACCTATCTTCCTTTTAGGACGTCGGCGATCATGGCCTTCCACGTCTCCCTATCCCTGGTTACTCTTAGCACGCTGTCTCCTGTAACGTCTAGTAGCCACCGTTCTATCATTATTATACCTATCTTCCTTTTAGGACGTCGGCGATCATGGCCTTCCACGTCTCCCTATCCCTGGTTGCTCTTAGCACGCTGTCTGCTGTAACGTCTAGTAGCCACCGTTCTATCATTATTATATCTATCTTCCTTTTAGGACGTCGGCGATCATGGCCTTCCACGTATCCCTATCACTGGTGGCTCTTAGTACGCTTTCTACTATAACGTCTAGTAGCCACCGTTCTATCATTATTATACCTATCTTCCTTTTAGGACGTCGGCGATCATGGCCTTCCACGTCTCCCTATACCTGGTTGCTCTTAGTACGCTTTCTCCTTTAACGTCTAGTAGCCACCGTTCTATCATTATTATATCTATCTTCCTTTTAGGACGTCGGCGATCATGGCCTTCCACGTCTCCCTATACCTGGTTGCTCTTAGCACGCTGTCTCCTGTAACGTCTAGTAGCCACCGTTCTATCATTATTATATCTATCTTCCTTTTAGGACGTCGGCGATCATGGCCTTCCACGTCTCCCTATCCCTGGTTGCTCTTAGCACGCTGTCTCCTGTAACGTCTAGTAGCCACCGTTCTATCATTATTATACCTATCTTCCTTTTAGGACGTCGGCGATCATGGCCTTCCACATCTCCCTATCCCTGGTTGCTCTTAGTACGCTTTCTACTGTAACGTCTAGCAGCCACCGTTCTATCATTATTATATCTATCTTCCTTTTAGGACGTCGGCGATCACGGCCTTCCACATCTCCCTATCCCTGGTTGCTCTTAGTACGCTTTCTACTGTAACGTCTAGTAGCCACCGTTCTATCATTATTATACCTATCTTCCTTTTAGGACGTCGGCGATCATGGCCTTCCACGTATCCCTATCACTGGTGGCTCTTAGTACGCTTTCTACTATAACGTCTAGTAGCCACCGTTCTATCATTATTATACCTATCTTCCTTTTAGGACGTCGGCGATCATGGCCTTCCACGTCTCCCTATCCCTGGTTGCTCTTAGCACGCTGTCTCCTGTAACGTCTAGTAGCCACCGTTCTATCATTATTATATCTATCTTCCTTTTAGGACGTCGGCGATCATGGCCTTCCACGTCTCCCTATCCCTGGTTGCTCTTAGCACGCTGTCTCCTGTAACGTCTAGTAGCCACCGTTCTATCATTATTATATCTATCTTCCTTTTAGGACGTCGGCGATCACGGCCTTCCACATCTCCCTATCCCTGGTTGCTCTTAGTACGCTTTCTACTGTAACGTCTAGTAGCCACCGTTCTATCATTATTATACCTATCTTCCTTTTAGGACGTCGGCGATCATGGCCTTCCACGTATCCCTATCACTGGTGGCTCTTAGTACGCTTTCTACTATAACGTCTAGTAGCCACCGTTCTATCATTATTATACCTATCTTCCTTTTAGGACGTCGGCGATCATGGCCTTCCACGTCTCCCTATCCCTGGTTGCTCTTAGCACGCTGTCTCCTGTAACGTCTAGTAGCCACCGTTCTATCATTATTATATCTATCTTCCTTTTAGGACGTCGGCGATCACGGCCTTCCACGTATCCCTATCACTGGTGGCTCTTAGTACGCTTTCTACTGTAACGTCTAGTAGCCACCGTTCTATCATTATTATACCTATCTTCCTTTTAGGACGTCGGCGATCACGGCCTTCCACGTCTCCCTATCCCTGGTTGCTCTTAGTACGCTTTCTACTGTAACGTCTAGCAGCCACCGTTCTATCATTATTATACCTATCTTCCTTTTAGGACGTCGGCGATCATGGCCTTCCACGTATCCCTATCACTGGTGGCTCTTAGTACGCTTTCTACTATAACGTCTAGCAGCCACCGTTCTATCATTATTATACCTATCTTCGTTTTAGGACGTCGGCGATCATGGCCTTCCACAACTCCCTATCCCTGGTGGCTCTTAGTACGCTTTCTACTGTAACGTCTAGTAGCCACCGTTCTATCATTATTATACCTATCTTCCTTTTAGGACGTCGGCGATAATGGCCTTCCACGTCTCCCTATCCCTGGTGGCTCTTAGTACGCTTTCTACTGTAACGTCTAGCAGCCACCGTTCTATCATTATTATACCTATCTTCCTTTTAGGACGTCGGCGATAACGGCCTTCCACGTCTCCCTATCCCTGGTTGCTCTTAGTACGCTTTCTACTGTAACGTCTAGCAGCCACCGTTCTATCATTATTATACCTATCTTCCTTTTAGGACGTCGGCGATCATGGCCTTCCACGTATCCCTATCACTGGTGGCTCTTAGTACGCTTTCTACTATAACGTCTAGCAGCCACCGTTCTATCATTATTATACCTATCTTCGTTTTAGGACGTCGGCGATCATGGCCTTCCACGTCTCCCTATCCCTGGTGGCTCTTAGTACGCTTTCTCCTGTAACGTCTAGCAGCCACCGTTCTATCATTATTATATCTATCTTCCTTTTAGGACGTCGGCGATCATGGCCTTCCACATCTCCCTATCCCTGGTTGCTCTTAGTACGCTTTCTACTGTAACGTCTAGCAGCCACCGTTCTATCATTATTATACCTATCTTCGTTTTAGGACGTCGGCGATCATGGCCTTCCACAACTCCCTATCCCTGGTGGCTCTTAGTAAGCTTTCTACTGTAACGTCTAGCAGCCACCGTTCTATCATTATTATACCTATCTTCCTTTTAGGACGTCGGCGATCATGGCCTTCCACGTATCCCTATCCCTGGTTGCTGTTAGTACAATTTCTCCTGTAACGTCTAGCAGCCACCGTTCTATCATTATTATACCTATCTTCCTTTTAGGGCGTCGGCGATCATGGCCTTCCACGTCTCCCTATCCCTGGTTGCTTTTAGTACGCTTTCTCCTGTAACGTCTAGCAGCCACCGTTCTATCATTATGATACCTATCTTCCTTTTAGGACGTCGGCGATCATGGCCTTCCACGTCTCCCTATCACTGGTGGTTCTTAGTACGCTTTCTACTATAACGTCTAGCAGCCACCGTTCTATCATTATTATACCTATCTTCCTTTTAGGACGTCGGCGATCATGGCCTTCCACGTCTCCCTATCCCTGGTTGCTCTTTGTACGCTTTCTCCTGTAACGTCTAGCAGCCCCCGTTCTATCATCCAACTGCTTCAAATATGTTATCCACTATTTTCCTCTGTTTCTTTTTCTCTCTATCTGGCCTTTTAGTATCAGATTCTCCAAGTCCTCCTTCCTCATTGTATGTCTCAGTAACTCCAGTTGTCTCTTCCTGATACTGAATAATAATTTCATTTGCCTTTCCATTCTTTCCAACACCTCGTCATTACTCTCATGGTCGGTCCACGATATCCGCAGTGGTAAATGAGATGGATTAATACTTTTTAGCACAGAAGTGGTTGTAAGAAACGCAGACAAGAATTCATATCGGACCTCCAATTCATTAATACGAGTCACTAACCATTACTTTACCTGTACATGTCAAACGCGACGAAATATTGTTGCTAATTCCTAATTTTGTTTTTTTCACTTTCTGCATTTTACAATTTCAATTTTTAATCTTGTTATTAAAAAGATCAGTAACTTAACTTTATAAAATTTAATTCCCATGAACATAGAGTGAACTTAAATTCAAATCTGTTAAGCCGTCAGTTTGAAATATGCAGCTGATAATTGCATAACGCATGAAACTCTGAGTCGTGCTATAGACGTAGAATAATAATAATGCTATAGACGTAGAATAATATATATATATATATATATATATATATATATATATATATATATATATATATTTGCCGTTACGCTTAAGAGATAGAGACAATAGCGATGCAGTGTCATTCTCTTTTTTACCAGTTATTAGACGTTACTACCAGTTATGAAAACTCTTGCTGTGGGTTTACTTTTTAACAGTGCTTTATTGTTTTATTTTTTGCAATAATTATGTCATCAAGTAGTGAATAATATATATAATACGTCCCTTGACTGCGTCCAGTCAATCTCCCTGACCTATGACCGATTCCGTCAACATTGTGTTGTTGATCTCGGATTAGCCAAAGCAGAACCGCTTATTACCACTTGACGAGGTTGGTCCAGACATGCATGTGATTAACATATAATGAAAACCAGATTTAAGACCGCAACGACAGGGTGTAGATTTATATATATATGTTTATATATCGAATAATTAAAAGATTACAAGTCAAAATAAGTGACGAAAAAGATATATCAATTGGCTGGTATTTTAGTAGTACGATAATATTCGTGTTGTATTATTTCTACGGGACGATGGTTTATTCAATTTTCGGCTGGTTTAATTTTCAATATTTCTCTCTCTCTCTCTCTTCTTGTTTCTAGCAGTAGGTGACCAATTTCAGTCTGAAAGTATTTTACATCCGCCTTTCAAATCTCTTTCCAAATTGTCGTCCCAAGACGCCAGAAACGACTGACTAATTTCGTCTTGCAATTCTGATTTTGTTAAACAGGCTCCCAGACCTGGGTGGGAAAGAGGTGTATAAGGTTTCCATCACTGTATAACTCTTATCAGCTCGAAATGAAAGCAATTACCTTTAACCATTTAGACTTCAAATAGAAGGGGAGAAAAACACCCACCTCTTGTTGTCTACCTGCTCTTATCAACTGTCCTGGTAATTCAGTACACAGAAAATTGTCAAGGTTGCATTTCGACCTACGGTCACATATCGTTAAAACCCACTGACATATATTTTGACTAGAATCGCTTTGATGAATTCGGTTAAAAATAATTTTGTACTCGTTGTACTTCCCACCTGTATTTTGCACTTGTTAACATTTTGGAAACTTTACCCGACAAAAATAATTGCATTCTCCAAGAGAAGAGATTTCTCTAAAATCTTGAAATCACTTAAAATTAACACCAGACATCTGAAAATGGGGTTATATATATATATATATAACATTGAGGAACAGTAAATTTCTTATTGTCCATTATATTACTATTGTATATATATATATATATATATATATATATATATATATACAAATAAATACAAAACGTATATATATATACTCTATTACAATAATAACCGTTTTGTATTTATTTGTGTGTGTATATATATATATATATATATATATATACTCTATTACAATAATAACCGCTTTGTATTTATTTGTGTGTGTGTGTATATATATATATATATATACAAATAAATACAAAACGTATATATATATACTCTATTACAATAATAACCGTTTTGTATTTATTTGTGTGTCTATATATATATATATATATATATATACTCTATTACAATAACAACCGCTTTGTATTTATTTGTGTGTGTGTGTATATATATATATATATATATATATATATATATATATATATATATTACAATAATAACCGTTTTGTATTTATTTGTGTGTGTATATATATATATATATACTCTATTACAATAATAACCGCTTTGTATTTATTTGTGTGTGTGTATATATATATATATATATATATATATATATATATACAAATAAATACAAAACGTATATATATATACTCTATTACAATAATAACCGTTTTGTATTTATTTGTGTGTGTGTATATATATATATATATATATATATATATATATATATACTCTATTACAATAATAACCGCTTTGTATTTATTTGTGTGTGTGTTATATATATATATATATATATATATATATATATATATATACAAATAAATACAAAACGTATATATATATATACTCTATTACAATAATAACCGTTTTGTATTTATTTGTGTGTGTATATATATATATATATATATATATATATATCTATTACAATAATAACCGTTTTGTATTTATTTGTGTGTGTGTATATATATATATATATATATATATATATTTATACAATAGTAATATAATGGACAATAAGAAATTTACTGTTCATTAATGTTTATTTTTAATTTTACAATACACAAGTAGAGGTAAATATTATTGTAATATAATCAAAGTCATTGAACATCTTCGCGACACAGAATTTCCCACGTTTTAGAATCATATTTTTACTATGACTCCATGTTCAAGCGATCGTTTTTAGGGTCACTAACGGAAAAATTGTTTTCCAAAAGTGAGAGATGTTTTTACCTACAGGGTATAAATAGCTTCTGAATAGGTTTTCAAATTACAGGGTCATTTACTATTTATTCTGGAAGGGTATCTAGTTTTTTTTTCTTTTATATATACGACTACTACAATCTATTTTTATTTTTATTTGCACCTACCTTACATTTTAATTTTCGATTTGTTTTTTACTCTTTATAAAATCTATTTGTGTTTGAATAAAGCTACATTTTATTTACGTATAGTGTGACGTTATTTCTTTTTCGTTATTTTTATCGAATTTGGTCATGTATATTAATGTTTATATTACTTTATTTTTTCTAAATTTTAATTACTATCTCATGTGAAGCTTAAACAGTGTCTACAGAACACAGTCATTTCTTTTCTAAAATTTAGTATGTCTTTATTTTTCATATTTCTGATAATATATAATTTTTCATGCAAGCACAAAGGGCATGGGTCGTTCGTTTTTTATTTTTTTATTTTTATTTTTCGTTTTACCGCAGAGGTTTTATGAGTTTCCTTTAAGTGCTAGAAATAGCCAACTAAAGAGGGTCTGGTTTCTGCAATGGTTATTCTGAATGGAATAAAGTTGCTGGCCCCACCTTAGCTTAAATTTCTTCTTTTGCTATGTAAAATTTTTTAATACATAGATTCGCTATCTATGAGATGGTGCATTGGTAAATTACAGACTTTGTAAGGCCTTTATTATTTAATGGACAGTTTCCGAAATCCTACAATTATAAAATATTTCTTTATTCTTATTTATTTTTATTTTAGTTGTTTTATTTTTTCCTGGTCTGGATGTTTGTTTAGTATTTTTTTATATTCATGATTCTTTCCTGATTATCGTTACAACAATATCCCTATTTTAAGGTGATTTTATTAATAATTTTGCTAAGTGTATTATTTTGTGGGAAATGATTTTTAGATTTTTTTTTTAGATGGAGAAATTTCTATCCTAAATTACTTTTAACCATTTGGTTAAAAGTGGGTGTATACCAAGTGATTTTTCTACTACGATTTCTTTGATTTTTACTTTTATTGTTATTATTATATTTAATATTGGGGCATTTATATTTCAATGCCTTACTATAAAATCTGCTACGTCTGTAGAATATTTTTGTTTGTGGAATTTCTACTGATTCTTTTTTCATTGGATAGGAGTATTTGTGTAAGTATAGAAAGGGGTGGTTTAACTTTGGGTGGATATATAGAGGATTGCTATTAGGTTTTCTGTAGGGTTAGTATGGATTGGTTATTAGATCTAAAGTTATATCAAAGAAGTTTCCTTTTTTAAATTTTAGTTACATTTCAATTTAGGCTCTTAAAAACCCTATTTATAACTTTTCTAAACTTATCAATTATTAAACTAGTGGATTTTTTAACCACCATAATCCGATATCTTCAATGTCAACTTCTTAGAATGTAGTTAGGTTATATAAGGTGATTAGTCCTAAAAGTCTGTGGATTCTGCTGAGTTGAGTGAGCCCAATGTTATGTCAAAGTTATCATCAGTATTGTTGTTCTTTCCCATGGATGAGTGCGGATTTTTTCGCATTCAATATTATGTTGGACCTCTCATCCGTTAGATCTGTGTAGATTTTAGCAAAATCTAATGAAGACTTGAAGAGTTCCATTATATATATATATATATATATATATATATATATATATATATGTATATTTGTTTATTTATTATAAATTATATTTTAGAACATGTACATAATTTTTCTATATATATCCACGACAAAGATACGTTTGTTTCGACATTGAAACTTCAATGTCTCAGGTGTGTAAAGTAATGGAAATCCTCTTTCCTTATATTTATTTAGTTTTGTTAGGGGTGTTGGTGGGGGTTAGTGATAGGGGAATAAGTCTCTGACCGTTGGAATTTTGGGAGAGGGTGTTTTTTAAAGTGGTTGATTAATGAGAGTCTTTGATTTCTAGACAGGTTTAACCTTGTAAGTTTTTATTATCTAGTAACTGGACTATATCCTTTGGATTTCTTATAAGAGCCAGTCGTGGGTGGCGCCGGATATTTTTATTTAAGCAGATTCTTTATAATTAATGTAAGTTTGTATATTTAATCTTAACTTTGGATTTAGGGAATATATATTTTCCATTAAATTTTTAATTATCAATTAGATCATAGTTTGGAAACCGTTTTTTCTATTAAATTTTAAATTTTAAATTTCTATTCTTATATCTAGTCAATTGTGTATATGGTTGGGGTTTAGTGATAAGGGAACAAGTACTGCTGATTGACCTATAGAATTTTGGTGTGAGGAATGTAAGTTTTATTTATATATATCTTGTGACTAGACTATATCTTTTAGGATTTTTTAGAGGAACAGGTTAGGGGTTGGGATGCGTATTCAGTACAGAATATTTTTTGTATATAAGTAGGTTTTTGTAAATAATCTAAATTTGTATATTTAATCATAAATTTGGATTTAGGAAGTCGATTTTTTCAATTAAATTTTAAATCCTAATTAGATCACAGTTTGGAAACCGATTTTTTCTATTAAATTTCAAATTTTAATTATATCACCGTTTGTGGTAAAATTTAATGTAAGAGGTAAATTTTAATGTTAGGGTTGTTTAGGTACTAGATAAACGTAGGTACAGGGGCTCGACAATATTTTTCGGACTCTTTGAAAAAAGTACTTCAAGGTGGTTACTAGTGCCAAAATCTTTTGAGATTGCAAGTACGTAGTTAAGGAGTGAAAATCCACTACTAGTGTAATCATTTTTTTAGTTTGGCTTTGATAATTTTAGTTTTTTGTGATTTTTGCGAAAACTTGCGCGACACTATTTTTCGGACATGACAAAAAATCCTAATTTATTAAGAGCTAAGTTCATGTATATGTTGCTGTATGCAAATTTTCTGCTCGTACACTTAGCTGTCATCATTAGAATCAATTATCTGTTCTATTTTACTGGCAAAACAATTAAGTTTAATGAGGTAAAATGCATTCAAAAGAAGTCGTTTGTTTGGCACGGAAGAAGCGGTATGATGGCCTCAGCATCAGAAGGATCGCCATGGATTTGAAGCTGTCGAAATCAACGGTCGAATACATGCTGAAGACAAACTCCGAGCGGAAAAAGAAGAGAGGACGGAAAAGATCAATTGGCAAGAGGACTGAAAGGAGAATATGGGGTCCTGTGACACGGCTTTTGACATCTGGAGAAAAAGTTACAGCAAGAAAAGTGAAGGAGAAATGTGAATTGGATGTAAACGTCCGAACCCTACAAAGAACGCTGCATAGGATTGGTTTGAAGTATGCAAAGGATAAGAAAAAAATTACACTAACAAAGAAACACAAACGAGTAAGACTGGAGTGTGCTAAAAGGTGGTTAACAAAGCATGTTGACTTTAAGAAGGTTATATTTACTGATGAGAAGCGTTTCAAGTTTGATGGGCCCGATGGATGGTGTACTTGGTCGAGAAGGGGTGAGCCTGCTGTACTGAACAAACGACAGATGGGAGGAGATATGGTTTGGAGTATGATCTTTGCTAATAGAAATATATGGTTGGAGTGACTGAAAGGACGACAGAACAGCGAAAGCTACAAACAGTTGCTGGACGAGAAAGCCCTACCAAGGATAAGAAGAGAGATAGGGAATGATTTCGTTCTACAGCAAGACAATTGCAGCATCCATGTGTCAAAACTCATGAAAGAATGGATGGATAAAGTGAATATGACTACTTTGGAATGGCCTGCAAAAAGCCCAGATCTAAATTTAATAGAAAATGTTTGGGAAATGCTTACGCAACTTGTCTATGATGGACCTGAAATAACGAAAGAGGCTCAACTATGGGAACGGATACTAGATGCCAAAAAACAACTAATAGAAACACGTAGAGATGTTATTGTGCATATGTTTGATCATTATGAAGAGAAATTGATAAACGTTATTGAGAAGAAAGGTGGTATTACAGACTATTAACAGTTTTTCAACGATGTCCGAAAAATAATGTCGCGTGTGTTTTGTAAAAAATGATGAAAAATAAATATTTTTCCTTACCTAATCGATTTTCTTTCATATTTATTACAGGTAGTGTCTTTATATGTTTATGCTATTCTATTGAAGTAATTTCGCTACTCTATGGTACTCGGAAAGTCGAATACAAAAGTGTCCGAAAAATATTGTCGGGCCCGTGTAATAAGTGCGTAATAAGTAGAATTTTATGTCAGGGGAAAGTAGAATGCTTGTATTTGAGGTAATAGGTACATAGGTAATAGGTGTGTTTGTATTTAAGGTAATAGTTGAAGTTTTGTGTGTTAAGGACAGTATATATAATTAATCTAATTATGGCTATTAATCTTACTTTGTAATTTAGTAAATCGATTACTTCTATAAAATTCTAAATTTTATTTAGAAAAAAAATTCTAATTTAATTATGAATATTAAACCTTACTTTAGAATTTAGTAATTCGATATTTCTATAGAATTTTTTTTTATATATGGGGTCCTAGCTCTGGCTATTGTAGCATTTTTTTAGCATGATTGTAATGTTAGTTCTCTAATGTGCTTGCAGTTTAGTGTGGTTTCATGCCTCTGGTTTAAAAGTTTGTTACTGTTCATATATTTAAGGATCTCAAATTTTTCTTGAAGGCAGAGGAACCATGGTTCCTTTATAGATTTAGCTGTTCTTGCTTATTTAAGGACCATAGATTAGTTTTAAAGCTTTCATCACACCGAGCAACGCAGGGCTATACGGCTAGTGTCTCATAAAAGATAAAATAGTTCTTGTCCTAATAATTTTGCACAGTACTGTATACACACAAAAGGAAGCTGAGATACCATTAGATATATTGAAGAAGCTTGTGGTGTCATTGACTGACAGAATGAAGGCTGTGATCAAATTAAAAGGCTATTATACTAAATATCAAATTTATTTTTTAACAAGTATTTTTTCTTGTTAAAGCATTTGTTGAGTAAATCAAATAAAATTACTTTAATGAAATTGTTTATTTTCTGTCAATATGCCTCATAAAAGATAAAATAGTTCTTGTCCCAATACTTTTGCACAGTACTATATATATATATATATATATATATATATATATATATATATATATATATATATATACTAGGTGCGATTGGTAAATTTTCGCAATTATTTTATTATTTCAAAGCAAAAGTGCTATTATATTAAATATTAAATTTCTTTTGTAACAAGTATTTTTTCTTTAAGGATTCTCCATTTAACTTTAGGCGTTTTATTTTCGTCTTTTAACTTCCAAAAGTATTTGGAGAGAGATGAGACATTGAAGTTTCAATATCGAAACAAACGTACCTTTGTCGTGGATATATATAGAAAAATTATGTACATGTTCTAAAATATAATTTATAATACATATTCACAGCTCTATATAGTATATATCGAGCACTGTTTTAAATTAATGTTTTGGACGTTGTAAGAATTATTTCTTCGTTGTCTATTCACTCTTATATATATATATATATATATATATATATATATATATATATATAATGGAACTCTTCAAGTCTTCATACATACATACATACATACATACATATATATATTGGAACTCTTCAAGTCTTCATTAGATTTTGCTAAAATCTACACAGATCTAACAGATGAGAAATCCAACATATATTTCCCCACTGTGCCGCTCAAGGGTCCGGATTATTTTTTTTATGTCTGAATGTAAGATACCCAGTAGTAAGTACATCAATATATATGTTGCCGTCATTTTACACGGCATATTGGTATAATTATTTTGCTGTCATTTTTGACGGCAGGGATCCATTCATATATATATAAATTATCACAGAGGAAATACTTATCAGGAGTCCTAATAAATATTTTATCATCAATAAAACACGCATCAAACACACTTTGTTATATCACTAACTTTTATAAAATCGTTACTTAAAGAACCCTTACCTGATGGCAGGTGGGGTTTATCATAACTTAGTTGCTTATATCTTCGGGTTGAGTGCAGTTCAGTTGTGTTTTTGTCCGAGGACAGATACACAGCTGAGTTCTTTTTTCCAATCTTCTTACCCTCTTCTTTTTTTTTTTTTTTTGGAGTAGATAGACTAAACTATCGCCTGGTTCACACTCCACCCACCTCTTTTGAACAGGTGAAGAGGCTCATCCCTTGTTCTCTGATTAGGATGTGGTTTCCGGCTTTCTCTTTTCCAATCTTTTTACTCTTAAGTAGCCCCCTGTGCATCAGTGGCGTTACCGCCTTGCTTGGGGTGATATGATTAAAAAAAAACCCCCCAAAAAAACAAAAAACAAAAACACATAGCTAAAGATGCACCATCTCAGTGGACTAGAGTGGAGGATCAGTGGTTGCCACCGAAGCTAGCGCAACCAACGATTACGGGGGCTCAGCAATTTTTGGCCCTATAAACTCGACCTTTATCAAATCACATCTCAGTAAGAAGACGATGTAAATACCCATACTTCATTCAGTTAAGTGCCATACGTGATACACGCTTTGGGCGATCATGCTTCGAAAGAAACATGACTGACTGGGCAGAAGATTATCTCGCAGTAGGTTGCCATTCTGCAGTAGACTGGTTGCCAACCAAGACTATAGAACCCAATCTGTTCTATTATTTAACCCATAACTGGAGGGAAGAGACAGATTAATACCTTTCCCAAGGGTATTAGTGCTTAAGTGAATGCAATGAATTTAACTGGAATTCGAACTCGGCTCCCCAATTTGTCTTTCCGAGTCGATATCCATTGCGTCACAACGCACATCCTATACTTATCCATACTTAAAGAATCTAAAATCAGTCTACCTCTCTATCAGTTAGCAACAGATGTAACGTAAATTCTTTCCCTTCCACATAAATCTTCCTCACACGGACACTACCAGGAATAAATAAAAATACAGACAACATGGACAAATGCAAACATATAACCCGTAGACCAAACTAGACTTGCGACACTCAAACAAATACTGGTAGCCAAGATAAATAGGTTTGATGTCCGTTGAAGCAATAAAAATAACCCAAAACTTATAAATACAGGAAAGTTCTTTATTTACATTGTTCAAACAATTGCCCTCATCATCCTTGCTATCTTTACTAGGTTTCGGCCGTTTTACGCTCCGACCTTCTTCAGGTGCAAGGAACTTATAACCAAAACCTGTATTTAAAATAAGCAACGCCTATATCCACTGATCCATACGTTGTAAGTTTAATACCTGGCTTCGAGAGTGTTGAGTTAAAAGGGATATAGCTACATGGTATCCGGAAGTGGCATCGCACATAGAACGAAATCAATCATCACGAGTGATCGAAATAAAGGGTTCAGTTCAAAATTCCTAGCACCTGAAGAAGGCCGGAACGTACAATGCCGAAACGTCGTATCTATCTATCTATCTATCTATCTATCTATCTATCTATCTATCTATCCGTCGAATATATATATATATATATATATATATATATATATATATATAAACATCGTATATATATATATATATATAAACGTCGTATATATATATAAACGTCGTATATATATATATATATCAACTGAACAATGTAAATACTACCTCATCTGAAAAGTATGGACAAATAAGAATATCTTCTCTTTCATATTAAAATTTCTGACAAAGCTTAAATAAAAGCGAAATATGTTAAATACATCTCTTTTCTATTTATTTTTTATCCTATAATTCTATAGCATTTTAATTCATATTTAATCCAAATTCTCTCTCTCTCCCCTCTGTCTGTCTGTCTGTCTGTCTGTCTCTCTCACTCACTCTCTAACGCACACACATATGTATTAACTTATATTTAGACACTTATATTAGACACTTATATTTAGACAAAGCTCATATAAAAATACACTTTTTATTCATTTATTATTGTTTAGATTATCATTTGTTTATTGTTATTGCTTTTAATTGTGTTTATAGGTGCATTCGTTGTTAATTTAATTATTTTTATTTTTTGTACATTTATTGATTTCGTCTGTTTCCGTAGAATAAAAATCAAATAAAAATATAAAGCACAAACGACATTGAAAAATAACTACAAATAACTTCATTCATATCCACAATTATTCTCAAATATTCAAATAGACTGTAGGATAATTTGAAACATGTCAATTACCATACACGCAATAACCGTTAGAATAATGCACTAGATATTGCTACCCATACTACACCAATTGTAATATAACGGTCTGGCCCCACCCGTGAAAGTGAGGAAGCGGGGGCGTTTTCCGGCCATTGAAAGCAGCGGATGTCATTTTGACCCTATTTCCGGCAGAGCGGAAATAGCTCAGAGCAAACAGACAGGTGACTCTGAGAATTACGTGGGCGTCGAGTAGGCGTCGCGGATCGAGGCAAAAACCGGAAGAAACAAGTTCCGATTTTGGAAGATATATAAAGACCTCGAAACACAGAAGCAGACCAGTCCCAGTCAGTCGAAGAGAAGTCAAGCAGTCAGTCTCGACAGGAGTCAGTCTCGACAGACAGTCTAGGCAGAGAGCCAGACCAGAAGTCGAGGACAGAAGTCGAAGCAGAAGTCAGTCTCGACGGAAGTCGTCAAGAAGTCGAAGGAGAAGTCGTCCAGAAGTCGAAGAGAAGTCGACAAGCAGTCAAGCGGTCAGTCTCGACAGAAGTAGAAGTCAAGCAGTCTCGACAGACAGTCTAGGCAGAGAGCCAGACCAGAAGTCGAAGAAGAAGCTAGACGAGCTAAGCAGAGAGGCTACACTCCCGTCGAACCCCCCGTCAACCGTCAGCCCTTAGAAGAGCGCTCTCTCACTCTGTTCCTGTGCCACACGGTCTATCGTCATCAATAAAAAATATTATTATATTTTTATATATATACCCGTGTTTGCGTGGTTGTCACTTGTCTCTCCTATATAACACAATTAGATACACATGACCTGAAAATTGTGCTCAAGTATTAAACAGAATGTCACCGCTAGGTTCTGAATTTATTGTCCCCTTTTATATTTACAGATGCTCAAATTGCAGATAATCATCACAATATAGAAACTTTGGACGATAAATGGTTAATGCTCGTGTTTATAATGTTGGGTATTTGCTTTATAATAGTTTTTGGGTGGTTAGAATAGATATTAATATAAGTGGGGGTATTATTTTCCTTGAGATATTTTCCCTCCTTTCCCACCTTTTTCCCCATTTTTTCCTTCTATTTTTATTTCTCCTTTAACTCTTCCCCTGTCTACCTCATTTGTCTTTTTCCTTTCCTCCCGCCACTTCCGTTCCTGTGACACGATTAAATTTTGATTTT
>JBBBDQ010002423.1:87500-122500 GCA_037127315.1 Ascarosepion bandense
ATGTTTAGAAAAATATTTGCTGCCTCGATACACTAATATATATATATATATATATATATATATATATATATATATATATCATTCATTCAAATATATCATTCATCCAAACACAAAAACATATCATTCATTCATTCATATATATATATATATATATATATATATATATGAATGAATGAATGATATGTTTTTGTGTTTGGTTTGCTATTATTATTATTATTATTATTATTATTATTATTATTATTATTAGTGGGTGCCAGTATTTGAGTAGATGTTTCTGTTTTTCAAATAGTGAAATTAGTGATTGCCAAACAAGAGTATAAAAGTCTTATTTAAGAAAATGACAGGTACCGAGTCTGATTTAGAAACGTCTATTCTAACAGGTGTAGACACTAAATATAGTGTCTTGTAGAAAATATTTAAACTATTTACATCGTTTGGACCGCTGCCCTCATCTTTACTACCATATTTAAGACGTTTCGGCACAAATATAGACAGATACTGAAGAAGGGCGGTGTGTACAACGACCGAAGCGTCATGAATATGGCAATAAAGATGAAGACAACAGTCCGAACGATGTGAATAGTGTAAATCGTTACAATACGTCCTTAGAAATATATATATTTTTTTAATCATTTCACCCCGGGCAAGGCGTAAAAGCTACTGATGTGCGGGGGGCTACATAACTGAAAGAAAATTAATTAGACGAGGGAGAAGAGGATTACAAACTAATCAGGAAGAAGCAATAGAAAGATGAAAATGCAGGTGTGATGACAGTTGCAAGGGGGAGAGAAAGGGAAGGATATACGGGGTGGGGGAAGTGCTAGAGTCAAGTGGTTAGTAGATGAGTATTGACACTGCATTTAAATTTCTGGAGGTTGTAGCCGTCAGGAAAGCAAGAATATGGGAGCGAGTTCCACAGGCGGGAAGTGCGAGAGAAGAAGCTGGAATAAAAGCTATCAATTGCTTATTACGCGCGAGCGCGCGCACACACACACACACACACACACACACACACACACAAACGTACAAAAATACTTGTTAACAACACCAATACACTACACCACAAAAATAATAAACAAAACATTCAAATTCCCAAGGCATTCCATATCAAAATCAGCCAATCAACACTCAAGAAAATTTATTACGAATATAGCAAAAAGATATTAAAGTACATATAACATTTATTTACTAATGCCATTTTACATTTCTATGAATGTGTGGTCAGCCTCTTTATAATGAAACAAAAACAAAAACAAAAAAAACAAACAATTACAACAGATTAAAATTTTAAAATTTCAAAATAACTAACACAGTGCGTTATCGCGCGTTCTTAAAAATCACCATGACAACGGGATACTAATTTTATCTCAGTTACAATAAGTAACACCGACGACAATCTTAGAAAAGACCGAAAGTACTTAGAAAAACAAAACTACGGCACCTTTCTTGATGAAACTGATTAGATAACGAAAGGATCAGTATGAAATATCAAATATGTATATATCATTCAACGAAACATCTGTGTGTGTGTGTATGTGTGTGTGCGTGTGTATGCGTGTGTGTGTGTGTGTGTGTAAATATTCTCAAAGAGAGTGTATCAGTAGAAGAGACAAAATGGATAACAAGAGACAAAGAGAAAACTGTACTTAACCGACGCGTTTCGTCCTCTGAGTGTATTTATCAAGGCAATGTAACATTTATTATGCTGCACGTGTTTCTATATACAAAAGCGTGTGTGTCATTGGTTTATCAAGATTTGTAAATTGTTAATGAATATTCATGTTATTTTTTAGTTTTTTTTATAATTGGAGCAGACAGACTAAACTATCGCCCGGTTCACACTCCACCCACATCTATTGAACAGGTGTAGAGGCTCATCCCTTGTTCCCTGTTTAGGATGTGGTTTCCGGCTTTCTCTTTTCCAATCTTTTCACTCTTACCTAGCCCCCTGCACATCAGTGGCATTACCACCTTGCTTGGGGTGATATGATTAAAAAAAAAACTTGATAAACCAAAGACACCCACGCCTCTGTATATATAAACATGTCAATATAATTACAAGTTTTTACTTTAGAGCATTAAGAATTTGCAGAGCCTCTAATACCGACCCAAAAACATTATCCACTGTAATAAATTAAACAAAATCAAATACATAACACTACCCACCACTTCATAACATCCACCATCTACAACAACTTATCCCATGCAAACAACATCCAAATTATCACACTTCCAAAACTGTTATGGATATAATCAAAACTAAAAACCCTCATAACTATAATAATTAAGAGACAGGTATACATAAAATAAATTGCCAAAATTGTTCCTCACAATATATTGGGGAAACCTACAAAAAATTAAAAAGAAAATGTCCATGAACATAAAAGGGAGCTCATAAATAACAATTTAACCAATGCACTAGACATACACAGAATAAAATCTGACTTCAATTTTGATCTAAAAAACGCAACATTTATCAAAATAGAAAGTAATTTACTCAGAATGAAAATCCTCGAGACTTCCGCTATCAAATGTTATCAAGATTTTCTTCCCAATTTCATCTCTACTGTTCCAAGCCAATATAGGCAACAAATATGTTGAAAAAAAAAATCGGTCATATCCATCACTTCAGCCTTTGAAGGTGTACAGTACAAATGTTCAGTGCATACCATAACAACCTTGGGCACCTTGAATTGGTGTAAATGGTTAGCTAGCTTATCTCGCGAGAACATATTACAACTGAGTAGTGAATTCAATCCTCACCGGGTACCCCATACTTTCAGCCTTTTGCTACATCTAAGCGGCGCTTAGAAAATTACCATGTCATAACAATCTAATCACAATCTAAACATTAAAAATATCTATCTATTTGAATATTAGTCGTTCACTTTACTTTTCACTAGACATCCTCGACTCTGTATATATAAGCACGTGCAGCAAAATAAATCTTATATATTAAACAGACAAATTGAACTGATAATTAAAAGATGAACATTTTCGAGTATTTTGACGTCATCCTGGAGGGAGAGGGTATATTTTTTTTTCTAAATCTGTGAATTTGCTTTGCTCATGCTAAAAAAACAAAACAAAACAAAACACCATATAAAATTCATTTTTTATCCATAATGTTGAAACAGCAAGAAAACTGAATGCATTGTCATCAGCAAAAAGAACAACCCAAAATGCTCAATACAGGTAGGGGATACTAGAATCGAGCAAGTACAAAAATTTAAATACCTAGGAAGTGTTCTAACAGGAGATGGAAAGTGCGACACAGAGATCCGAAGGCGAATTGGCATGGCGAACGACGCGTTCAAGAAGCTGAGTAAAGTACTAACACACAGGAAAATTTCACTAGAAACAAAGAAGAGAGTGCTAGATTGCTATGTGATGTCAGTTCTTCAATACGGCAGTGAATGCTGGACAATATCATCGAAGATGAGGAAAAAACTTGAAGCAGCGGAAATGTGGTTCTACAGAAGGATGCTTCGGATATCAAGGATATGTGAGCAATGATGAGGTTTTGGAAAGAATGGCATTGAAAAGAAAACTAATAGTGAACATCAAGAAGAGACAACTGAAGTTCCTGGGACATGCAATGAGGAAGGAGAGCTTGGAGAAACTGATACTGACAGGCCAGATAGAAGGAAAAAGAGAGAGAGGAAGGCAGCGGATAACATAATTGCAGGGCCTGATCAGGTGGATGACGGAACCGTGGTTGTGTGGAGTAACAGAAGAAAACATATTAAGAGCCACCTGGGATAGGGAGACGTGGAGAACCATGAACGCCTATGTTCTGAAAGGATAGGACACATAGAAGAAGAAGAATGTTGAATATGTTAAAATATTCAACTTTTAACAAAAAAAAAAAAACAAAAACAAAAAAACAAAACAAAATCAAGTTGATGCCAAAAATTGCCGCAAAAGATTATTTATTTAAGATGGGATGATCTATTATGATAGGTTTATAATTTGTATTTACATAAATTTTTATTTATTTTCAATTTTTCTTGTTGAATTATTCACATATATTGCATGGAATCTATCATTTTACATAATTAAGTTACAATAAAATTTTTAGTTTATAGGATCGATGGATTCATTTTTTACGGCTTATCAACCTTTTGCAGGTTATTTAAAGCAGTGGTTCCTAAACATTTTTCTGTCATTTCCCCCTACACCCAGTTCAACCATCCAGATTTCCCTCTTCATGTGTATGAGAGAAAGAGCAGTTAAAACACACTGAGATTATTTACTAATTTATTTTTCAAATGTACAAATATACTGATAAACTTATAGTTACAAAGTAAAGTGGATAGAGAGCAGTTAGCAACAACTAAGCATCACCATAGAGAGTGGTTAGTAACAAATAAAAGGACTTTTGTTTGCTCTTCTACTTCAGAATTAAATTAGGGAGAAGGGTGATGCTGTTTCTTGTGCACCAGTGTATCAATATCAGGGTTAGTTTTGGTAAGCGCGCAACGTATGAGATTTTTTTTATTTAGTAGGTAGTGTAATTATTTCTCCCCTACTAGCTTCAAATTTCCCCTCAGAGGAAATTTCCCCCAGTTTGGGAATCGCTGATTTATAGCAAGAAAATATTTTTATTTTGTAAGATTATTATTTTAGATACTAATAATTTATTTTACAGGTCTTAATAATTAATCTAATAAGCTAGAGGGATAAGAGGTGGATTTATATCTTTCCCAAGAATATTTGCGCGTAAGTGAATATAAAGAATTCAGTTGGATTTGAAACTCGGTTTTCCAGTTAAGAATTCCAAGTCATTATCAATTACGCCATCCGCATATCCAAGCTTACAGTCAGTTAAAGTGCCGTACGTGATACACGCTTGGGCGATCATGTCTCGAAAGAGACACGACTGACTGGGCAGAAGATTATCCCGCAGTAGTTTGCCATTGCTTTCTGCGGTAGACTGGTTGCCGACCAAGGCTATAGAACCCAACCTGTCCTGCTATTTAACCCATAACTGGAAGGAAGAGAGGGATTAATACCTTTCCCAAGGGTATTTGCGCAATGGATTCAGCTGGAATTCGAACGCGGCCCCCCGGTCTCTCGTTCCGAACCGATATCCACTGTACCACAACGCACATCTTACAGCTGATGTTATCCACTGTATCACAACGCACATCTTACAGCTCATGTTATTACTAAACGGTCACCGATCTAGGTACTGATCAGGTACGACATTGCTTCCTTTTGATAATCGTACAGGAACCAATGTTTTAACGTAATATAGCCGTAAACAGCAGTTGATATGAATACTCATCATTTATCATTTATCATTTATCCATCACACCCAATGGTGCATAGGGCAGCAACTTTTTGTTGCTGTTTCTCTAACAAACTGTTTTTTTACGGGGCAGTGTTGTTATTCCTGCGACCAACCTCCCAAACCTGGAAGACCGGTGGACCATTCTTGGTCATTACGTTTACAGCACCTGGTATTCCCAAATGATCATCCATTTAAGTACTGACCAGGCTCGATGTTGTTTAACTTCGGTGATCGGACGGGAACCGGTGCATTCAACACGATATAGCCGTAGACAAAGATAAAACTAGTCATATGTAATTTCTTTTTTGTTGTGTAGAATAATAAATTTGCTCGAGGTGTGTAAGTTCTGAAACAAATCAGATGGAAAATGTGGAAGTGTATGCTAATAGAAATCAGTGAGGATACACACACGGATACACATCTTCAGTTTGATTTATATAGTCTTGCCATTTCTGGTTCAATTCCAGTTTGTTTTTTCGTGTTTCTGCTCATAAACGACATATGTTGTGTATTCAATTTTACTAGCAGAACCCTGCAAGGATTTCTTAATAACTTTTTTTTTAATGCTGCACGCTGAGCATTTCAAGCCGTGACTATTCCAAGATTAGTGAGTGCATTCAACACGATATAGCCGTATGAAAATTGCGATCTACTAGAATGGAGAGCCCTGTATAATAGATTTAGAGTTGGAGACTCGAGACCCTGGTATTGGCGCTGCAAGTATATACGTATTTTTTTCATGTATGTTTGCAATTGTAAAAGAATAAACGTGCCTCTATAAATAACTTAGCTCTCTACAGTTCACATAGAATAGAAATAAAATTGGAGTTAAAATATGACTTACCTCTACATAAGGAAATCCACAAATGTCTGAGCTGGTCTCGGTGGGTAGAACCTCTTTAGACAAATCGCACTATACCAAACAAGCTTTTATATGCAAAGGCAGTGCAATTGTAATTATGCAATTTTGATGATTAACTTTTAAATTAATCATTGACCCAAACATAAAATGTACTCTGCAATTCATTGCGTTGTTATAGAAAGCCGTTGTTATAGAAAGCTGACCATTGGGTAGGGGAGGATCATGTGTATCGGCATGTGTATTGGGGGAAAATTTTGTTTATTTCCTTATAGTTTGTTAAAATGATTTCTTTCTTTCTTTCTTTCGTTCTTTTTCTTTCTTTCATTTTTTCTTTCTATTAGTTTTTTTTAACTTCCCATTTTCCTTTCTTTCTTTCTTTCTATTAGTTTTTCGACTTCCCGTTTTTTTTCCTTTCACATTTTCTTTCTTTCTTTCTTTCTTTCTTTCTTTTAGTTTTTCAACTTTCCGTTTTTCCTTCCTTTGACATTTTCTTCTTTTCATTCATCTATTTTCTTTCTTTCTTTCTTTCTTTCTTTCTTTCTTTCTTTCTTTGTTTTTCTTTCTTTATTTCTATTAGTTTTTTAACTTTCCGTTTTTCTTTCCTTTGACATTTTTCTTTCTTTCTTTCTTTCTTTCTTTTTTCTTTTCTTTCTTTCTTTCTGTTAGTTTTTCAACTTCCTGTTTTTTCTTTCTTTCACATTTTCTTTCTTTCTTTCTTTCTTTTTCTGTCTTTCTTTCTTTTTTCTTTCTTTTTCTTTCTTTCTATCTTTTAGTTTTTCAACTTCCCTTTTTTCCTTCCTTTGACATTTTCTATTTTCTTCCTTTCTTTCTTTCTTTCTTTCTTTCTTTCTTTCTTTCTTTCTATTAATTTTTCAACTTCCCGTTTTTTCTTTCTTTGACATTTTTTCTTTTTTTTCTTTTATTCATTTTCTTTTTTTCTTTTTTTCTTCCGTTTTTTTAAGGTTTTTCTTTCTTTTTTCTTCTTTGTTTCCTGTTTTTCTTCTTTGTTTGGGCGAAATAGTTAAAAACCATTATAAATATAATTATCAGTATTATTATAATAACCATTATGATCAATATTATCATCGTGATTATTGTCATTATTATTATTATTATTATTATTATTATTATTATTATTATTATTGGAAAAAGAAATGTCTGGGATAATTCCATAATGTACGAAAAAGAAACCATACTAAATTAAAAAAGATATTCGTCTGTGTTTATATATTGTATCCGTTCAGGAACGTGGGAAGTCAAGGTACAAAATAAAAACATAATATTGATAACACTATTAATATAATTAAAATAACTTTAATAATGATATATTAATATGCAACAAAAATTTAGTTCAAAGTTTTTCGTAATAATGTTTGAAAATTGTCTCAAACTTTTGGACACGGTGTGTATGTACGAGGGTCAGTCAATAAATAATGTGAATTTTTCGTATAAGGACTTCTAATACAGATAGAATCTTACTTTTTTAAAAGCAATTTTTCCTTTAGTTCTTTTTCAAAGGGATTTAAGTTTTTTTTGCAGACTGAAAAAACTTTGAGAGTTTTGGAGATTAACAAAGATGGCCGACCAAGAAGCATGCTCCAGGATTGAACAGGTTTTGTTTGCTGAGGGATGCAAACCAGTTGAAATTCACAGGAGAATGTCAACTGTGTATGGTGCCACATGTTTCAGCCAAAAGAAATGTCTACAAGTGGGCTAAATTGTTTAAAGTAGGAAGGAGTAGTGTTGAGGATGAAGACAGGCCTGGGAGCCCTACAGAAGTGAGGTCTCCTGAGGTGATCGACTCAGTCAATGACCTCATTCAGTCTGACAGAAGGGTTACGATAGATGACACTGCAAGAACTTTGAGCATGCCTGTTTTGGTACAGCACACAAAATTGTCCATGATGAATTTGCCTACTCTAAGGTCAGCTGCCCAAACAGTGCAGGCCATCAACGAGCTGGGCTGGGAACTGCTCCCTCATCCCCGTTACAGTCCAGACCTTGCCCCTTCAGACTTTTTGGTCCCTTCAAAGCATTCACGAGAGACACGAAGTTTGAAAGTGACGATGAAGTCAAACGATGAAGATTTTTACGCTGAGGGAATACGGAAGCTTGTGCACAGATGGAAAAGTGTGTGACACTGCTGGGAGACTACGTTGAAAAATAAAAAAAGTAAGCGTCTATCTATGTATTAGAAGTTTTTATACCGAAAAATTCACCCTATTTATTGAATGACCATCGTTTTTGTAATGATACTTGGCGTTGCACAGCTCATGTCTTTCTTACTTTTCGACATTATGAAGGCGTTTCTGTAAGAGATTTGTGAATTATTTAAAATGGGATTAAAACAGCTCGATAGGTCTAAATACTTTAATAGTCGTTAATTTAATCAGTAGTGAGCAAAACAAGATCTACATTTAAAATTCAAATGCTAAGCCCGGTGATTTTGTTAAAAATTAAAAAAGACTCAAATTTATAAACTTTGCTTAGGACACACAAAACTCGTGAAATTTCACATCTTGATGCGGATTTTCGACCAATAGAAAACTAGGAAACATCTAACAACAAAATTAAAATAATCTTCAATTATCAGAAACAAATTCTTTTACGGACTTTTTCGTGAGCAGACGCGAAGTTTGCTCTTCGTTCAATGAAAAGGCCAGAATCAAACCCGGGAGTGAATTCCCAAATAACCTTTTCGAGCCCCACAAACGAAATAAAAGACGGACCAAGTTCAACTGCCGCCAGAGAGAAGAAGAAGGGCGTAATTAACACGTTCCTTGACAAACGTTATTATTATTATTAATTATTATTATTATTATTATTATTATTATTATTATTATTATTATTATTCTCAAGTTTCAGCCGTCTGCTTTTTCTTATCATTAATAACCGAACTGAAACTTTTAAGACTGAGGGAATACTTCAGACATTCCTACCCAACAATAACGCTCATACATACATACATACATACATACATACATACATACATACATACATACATACATACGTTTCTGCCTACGTACACATAAACTCAAGACTACTACGAACATTGTAATGACTTTGTATCAACCAAAATACATTAATTTTATTTGTAAAAACCTTAATTGATTTATATATATAAATTGTTGTTTCAATTTACAATTTGATTTGGTTGTTTTATACCTCTCTTATAGTGGGCTATCTAACTAACAAGACCAAATCAAACTAATCTGTTTCAACACACATTCACTTCACTATAACAGATAACCCACTATAAATCTACAGAGTGTTATATTTTGACGTACTTCATGTAAAACATCTAATAATTCATATTATTTACCAAATGTTCAAAACACAGTATTAACGCTTTGTTTCATATTGGTTACAATTGTAACCAATATGCAACAAAGGGTTAAAACGTTTATATTGCTTGCTTCGATGTATACATTACTTTTCTCCGAACTGTGATCTAAATGCTAAGATCGTTACAACTTCCAATGCAGAAAATTACGTTTCTTCATTTTAAGAGCTATTAGCAAAGACTAGATTGAAACTGAAAATAAATAACAACGACTCTGTGATTAAAAAAACATGATTTATTTCAAAGCTGAAGTAGGCAGATTACATACCTCTGTTTAACAAGAGTTACGGATTTGGATAATATATATAAGGTGCATGGTTATAGATACAAGGTACGTGCTTTATAGATATAAGGTACGTGCTTATAGATATAAGGTAAGTGTTTTATAGATATAAGGTACGTGCTTTATAGATATAAGATACGTGCTTATAGATATTAGTTTCGTGTTTTATAGATATAAGATACGTGCTTATAGATGTAAGGTACGTACTTATAGATATAGATATAGTGTATCGATGCAGCAGATACTTTTCTAAACATATACTGTTAAATATAAGAGACAGTGAATGTCTATTATGTTTAATCATGAGCCGTTCTAAACATCGTATTTTGGCTTTAATTTCAGGTAAAAATAAAGATAAAAATTCTCCAACATTTGGATAATTTTTTATCAAGTTTGTTCTAAGCTTTCGGCTCACATGAGCCATCTTCAGAGAGGTTACAAGGACGTTAGCATAAAATTGTTGGATAATTTTTGTCCTTATTTTCAGCTGAAATTAAAGCCAAAATAGGATGTTTAGAACGGCTCATGATTAAACATAATAGACATTCATTGTCTCTTATACTTAACAGTATGTTTAGAAAAGAATATATATCTGTAAATTTAGATAAAACTTAGAGAGGAAATAGCCATTTTCAGCATATCATTTTAAGACATGCATTCTCAGCCCCTTTTAAACAAAGAATGTGACAAAATTCCAAGCCCCGAGGTTTGCTTTAGTAAAGGAAGGGTTTGGGGACATAAATATTTATAGGGTTAAGCTAGCAGAAGTTTAGTAGTAATTTCTTTTTTGGTAGTAGGGGGTATGAGTTAATAGTGGTAGTCAATAGGAAGTAACTGCTTAGCCAAATTAAAAAGATCTTACTTTGACTAATTGGAAGAAGAGGATAATTATTGCAATTTATACTTATGTCTATGACGACACATACTAATGATCGCCTTCCTTTTATTTAGGAGTTTATTCTGGTTTTGAAATTTCAAAATTATATTTGTTTGAACATTATTTTTAATGGATACTCAAATTTGTGCGGATAGCCTGTTTTTCTTTAACTAAACAATACATTTTGATTACCCATCGGACTAGATACTCGAGAAATTAAATACGAGTATGCATTTAAACAAGTATATCTGTTAATACAAATTTCGCAAATTTCTGTATAATTTCGTAATATATATATATATATATATATATATATATATATATATATATATATATAGACCTGAAGATCCAATTTCTGGAAACCTTGGTAGGTTCGTTGGCTCCCTAGGTTAGTTATTTACATTGTTTGCTCTACTTGCGTATTGAGCGCTTTTTGTTTTAGGTTACTCGTCTCGGGTGTTTTTCTTCGGGATACGTACTTTGATTGATGTTCATGTGCTTAGCTTGTTTTTTATTAACATTTTTTCCTTCCGCGTATGTACTCGGAGGGTTTTTCGAAACGAGTATGACAAGTTTACATTTATATATATATATATATATATATATATATATATATATATATATATATATATATATATCAGTCAGTCAGTTAAGTGCTATACGTGAAACACGCTCAGTCATGTTTCTTTCGAGACATGACTGACTGGGCAGAAGATTATCCCGCAGTAGGTTGCCATTGCTTTCTGCGGTAGACTGGTTGTCAGCCAAGGCTATAGAACCCAATCTGTAGTGTTATTTAACCCATAACTGGAAGGAAGAGAGGAATTTATATCTTTCCCAAGGGTATTTGCGCGTAAGTGAATGCAATGAATTAAACTGGAATTCGAACTCGGCTCCTCGATTACTCGTTCCGAGCCGATATCCACTGGACCACAACGCACATCCTATATATATATATATATATATATATATATATATATATATATATATATATATATATATATATATATATATATATATATATATATATATATATATATATGTATATATAAATTATTTAGTTTTTGGTCATAATAAAATTAGACCAGTACACAGTTGTATTAAAAAGTGTTCAATAAAATTATATTGTAGAAGTTATGAATATTTTTGCAATAACTGATTTTACCGTTTTTTTTTTTTAGAAATGCTCACGTCACGGGTAATTCTATGTGAACGTTCATAAAAACGGTAAAATCAGTTATTGCAAATCGCCTGAGACACCACATGGTAGAAACCTAGGTCTCGTAATCACTCGTTTAGAAATTATATATATATGAGAAAAATAAAATATTGAACAAAGACAGACGCATAAAAAATACATAAACAAATACTTAAGTTGCCCCAATGCACTTTATTAAAATAAACATATAAATATGGATAAAAATAAATATAACAAATTTGAAATTATAAAAAAAAACAAAAAAAAAAAAAGAGAACGGAATATCCAATTACAACTGACATTTATAATTATTACATCAAAAGAGGCACTAGAGCAACGAAACTGCCTATGACAGCCAGCGCCTGCCAATACTAAATAAACTATTCATACTAGTATAAAAAACTAGTATAATAAACTATTCATACTAGTATAAAAAACTAGTATAATAAACTATTCATACTAGTATAAAAAACTAGTATAATAAACTATTCATACTAGTATAAAAAACTAGTATAATAAACTATTCATACTAGTATAAAAAACTAGTATAATAAACTATTCATACTAGTATAAAAAACTAGTATAATAAACTATTCATAAAAAACTAGTTATAAAAAACTAAAAAAGTATAATAAACTATTCATAAAAAACTAGTATAAAAAACTAGTATAATAAACTATTCATACTAGTATAAAAAGTAAAAAATTATGAAATATTAGCAGTAAATTAAAAAAAAATATCCTCTAGAGTGGACGGTAATTCGCCTACGAAACCCTGGTGTCGAGATGCTGAAGATAACATTAATCGTCTAAGTCAGTCAGTCAAGTGCCATACGTGATACACGTCTCGAAAGAGACATGACTGACTGGGCAGACGATTATCCCGCAGTAGGTTGCCATTGCTTTCTGCGGTGGGAATCGTCTAAGAGACAACCTTTTATTTATATTAACTCTCTCAACATATTCGTTAGTTTTTCAAGTATATAAATATGTAATACAAAATAAAATACTTGCGTTTGCATGGATAAAGTTCCTGAAGGATGAAAGACGTAGTCTAAGATACGTTTTTCATTTTGTATTTCTTCATATATATATATATATATATATATATATATATATATTGAGAAGAAAACTCAACACATTTGAACGGTTTTCTTCTCAATATATTTGCTCTGGATAATATCCATTGAGTTCTCTATTTCTATCTAATTAATAATTTATATTAATTAGATAAAATATTTTTAGATTATCCTCTCCGTTTTCACGGGTTGGTGTTCTCTCTTATATATATATATATATATATATAGACAGAGAGAGAGAGAGAGAGTGATTAATGTGGAATGTTTTTTTTTCATATAACTGAGCAATGTTAGTTCAGTCATGCTGACTTCGAGGTTTCGAGAAAGCATTATTGTGATGTCTTCACTCTTCAGCGATTTTGTCTTCTCTATTTGATATCAAGCACTCTATGACAAAAAACCCTGCTTGCCTAAAATACCTTGCTACTAGTAAACTACTAAAAAAAACATCATTACAATTTAATTGTATATATATATATACATATATATAATTACGGGAAGTTCTGAAAATTTAGGAAAAAAGATTAACAGCCGACATATTTAAATTTGTTTTTTAAACTATATATATATATATATATATATATATATATATATATATATATATATATATGAATAAATTTATATATATATAAATAAATTTATATATATATATATATATAAATATATATAAACACACACACACACATATATATATATATATCGGCGTAAGTGTTTTGAGAAATGTAGTTATAAAAATTTGTGTCATTTGGCAGGATTAGAATCTGCGACAAGTTTTCCTTACAATGCACACAAAACACCCCCTCCCCCCCATATATATATACAGGTTTCTTTAAAAACGACCGAAAAGAAAGATTTTATTCAATTTTGATTTAATTTTTCTTACATGTTTCCTTTTGCTGGAGATACGTAATGTAAAAATCGCATTTAATTTTCGACTTTCTAAGCGATATATATATATATATATATATATATATATTCTTATAAATTAAAAAAGGATTAATTCAATGATGTTGGATGATCATTTCGATATGAAAATCCCCACGGGGTATAACATATCACCTCAGCAACAGAAAAATCCTTTCAGAAACTGGAGAAAAATTCGTCTACTTTTCCTTTTTAAATAGATTTGCAAATAAATTAAAAAAAGAAAACGAAAAAGAAAAAGAAAAAGAAAAAGATAAAACAAAATAAAATCAAAGAAACAAGAAAAGAAAAAATTGACATCGTCTGGGTTCGCAAAAAAGAAAAATTGTAACTTAAAATTAACGGACGGCGTGTTGAATTGATGTAAGGTTAAGCAACACGGAAAAAAGGTGTGAGATAGAGATAAAGGAAGGAAGGGAAAAAGAAAAGAAAAGAAAGAAAATTTTTTTTATATATTACAGACGCTGGACATATTCAAAAACCCAACTTCCCAAAAACGTTGAAGTATTAGAAAAAGGCCTTTACTTAAAAAGGCATAATTATTTTTAAAGGGAATAAAAAGATATAGGATTTAAAATAATTTTAAAAAAAAAATTTGATCATTTGATTTAAACTAAATAAAGACACCGCTAGGTAAAAAAAAAAAGAATTCATTTACAATTATACATACATATAGAAGTTGCACACATACATACATACACACACACACAATTCTTCGATTATGAATACATATATACATACACACACATACACACACATACATTCAATTCCATACACACTTATATACGTATATACACATACATGCGCGTACACACATATATATGTGTACACACATATACAAAAATTCACACACACAATATATATGTGGACACACACATATGTATACATATACATACACACACACACACACACACATATATATGTACATTATACATATGCACAGACACATACATATAAAAAATATAAAAAATTTAATGAATATTATAAAAAAGAGCATTTAAATAGCTAAAAAAATGTACACACATAAATACATATATACACACATACATATATACACACATATATACAAATATGCACATACACACACAAGAGGTACTCGTTTTCGAACCCTAACCAAAGATTGTATTCACTTACGCGCAAATACCCTTAGGAAAGGTATTAATCCGTCTATTTCTTCCAGTTATGGGCTAAATAACAGGACAGATTGGGTTCTATAGCCTTGAGTGGCAACCAGTCTACCGCAGAAAGCAATGGCAACCTACTGCGGGATAATCTTCTGCCCAGTCAGTCATGTCTCTTTCGAGACATGATCGCCTAAGCGTGTATCACGTATGGCACTTAACTGACTGACATGCATGGTCAATACAAAGATGGGTGACAGCTTGGAAATCCAATGTGCTGTAAGCTTGGACGTGCAGGTATCTTTAACAGGGTTTAGCTAGCCACCCAAGTAAACAGACAAACTACTTCTTCTTATGTACCGTGTCCTTTAAGGACGTAGGTGATCATGATTTCCACTCCTCTATCTCTTGTGAACTCTTAATATCTTTTTCCTTAGTATCTCTCCCAGAATATATGTCTGCGGATGGCTATATATATATGTGTGTGTGTGTGTATGTATGTATGTGCACGATTCAATTCAAATACATTTAATAAAATATTTTTAAAAATTGCTAGAACGAGCATTTTAGACTGATAAACATTCGTAAATTTTGTTATCGTCGAATTTTTTCTAACAACATTTACTCACTTTTGTTTATTCGACTTTTAATTATGTCATTTGGCATCTTCCATAGTTCATCAAAACTTTATACTTGCCTGGTGAATATATATATCAGTAAAACTATTGAAAAAACAACAATCATGGCACTAAACATTATGGCAACTCAACACGATATATATATATATATATATATATATATATATATATATATATATATATAGTGTATCGAGGCAGCAAATAATTTTCTGAACAGATACTGTTAAATATAAGAGACAATGAATGTCTATTACGTTTAATCATGTGCCGTTCTAAACGTCGTATTTTGGCTTTAATTTCAGCTGAAAATAAAGACAAAATTTTCCAACATTTGGATAATTTTTTATTAAGTTAGTTTTAAGCTTTCGGCCCACATGAGCCATCTTCAGAGAGGTTACAAGGATGTTAACACAAAGACATCCACAATCAGCGACGATTTTATCTTGTGTTGACATAAAACTCTGCTAAGCAACGACAACAGTTACCAAAAATAGCAAACGCAGTTCGCAAATTTGTAATGCGGTTCTATGACGTTTCACTTCGTGAGAGCTCGTTGTCGTTACTTAGCGGAGTTTTATGTCAACATAAGATAAAATCGTCGCTAATGGTGGATGTTTTTGTGTTAACGTCCTTCTAACCTCTCTGAAGATGGCTCATGTGGGCCGAAAGATTACAACCAGCTTAATCAAAATTTTCCAAATGTTGGCGAATTTTTGTCTATATTTTCAACTGAAATTAAAGCCAAAATACGATGTTTAGAACGGCTCATGATTAAACATAATATACATTCATTGTCTCTTATATATATATATATATATATATATATATATATATATATATATATATATATATATATAAAACGAAGATTAACGAAACTTGGCTATAAACAACCGACAATTTGAAAAAATAATGTTCAAACAAAAAATTTCATATATATATATATATATATATTATCTATGAATTCTGATTCCATTTAAGAGGATAGCTATCTCAACAGTCATTTACACAGCAGATATTCATGTATTTCATCTGTGAATTCGGACTACATTTGGGGGATAGCCATTTTAACATGTCTATTAGAAAAATTGCATTGTCAACTCAAGTCGACCGTGAAAGGTTTTAAGGTCGACTGGGGTTGACAATGCATGTCTCTAACAGACGTGTTAAAATAGGTATTCCCCAAATGTAGTCGAAATTCATAGATGAAATAAATGAATATCTGTTCTGTAAATTCAATTTACATTGAGCTCTCTGTTGAATTAAATTTAATATTTAACCATCATTACTAAGATCCTTTGATAATATTTACCAATTTTCTCTTGGATTTTTACGTATATATATATATATATATATATATATATATATATATATTACACACATATGAGTGTGTGTGTGTGTGTGTATTTTTTGTGTGTTTGGCGTCAACAGATTATTGAGTAAAGAAAAGATGAAGATTTTATTAGAAAAGACATCAGGTTAATAAATGATAATTAAGAGAATAAGATGAGGTACTTATTCTCAAATCTGAAAACAAGGCTAACATGTCCGGCGACAAAAAGACTCGAAACTTATAGAATCTTAGAACTAAAATGAATAGGAATAATTTCTGTAATAATTGTAATTCATCAAGTCAGGCAGATTTGTAAGGAATACGTTTCTTTTGGCCTTTTTGACATTTCATATTCTTTATTTTGTTTTTTTGTTGGGTCGATATTTCAAGTGATCATAAGAATATGATCTCTTTCCATCGCCAGCTTCTTTTAGATCCTGGAACCTGTCACAGAAATTTTCAGTATCCGACCACAGATCTGGTATATTTGATGGATTGTCGATCAGCTCCCCGCATCGTGTAGGATAACCCCAGAATATATAATTTTCGGGGAAAAGATAATGTTCGGGCCCAGGAAAACCTGTGACCATAACGTTAGCTTCTGGCAAAAAATGATTAACTCCGGGAAAATCTTCGAAATACTCATGCATCGATTCAGGGTAATAGGATAGAGCGAGGGTCTCAGGCCTGTTGTATAACCAGTCGTATTCAGAACTCGCGTTTTCCGGGAAGCCAATGCCGTACAATTCGGAGAATGGATCAACATATCTTCCATAGCAATCTGTCCAGCGTTTTTCCATGTCCATCTGAAAATCTGACAGATCAATAAATCTCTCGGGGTTGTTTGCAAATGTTTTACTGTCATTAGTGCTTGCGTCGAAAGTGTTTTTAAATATGTCGTAACAGTCGCAATCTCCAAGATAAATGGGCTCGCCATCATAATTGTAACAATAAAAGAACGGTGTTATCAAACGACCGTTTGTATCCATCCAACGCCCTCGCAAATCCATTTGGTATTTGGACAAATCAATATATTCTTCTGGACAACTGGCGTAGGACCAGAGACAAAAGTCATACGGATCTACTAAATGTCCGTGAATTACCATCCACTGGCCGAAAAGACTTAAATGCCGATCGAATGTGTCGCTATTTCTCTGGGTTATATTTAAGGTTCTATCTTTGAAGGTTTTCAGATTGCGAGTCTTATAGGCTGGATTCAAGTTTGTTTCGCGCCTCGAGGTGTAGTTTCTTTGGTCGTCATTAAAAGAATAACCCTCATCTTTATCTTCGTATTGAATATTATTATTAACAGGGGTGGTTTGAGAATTAATGAGAGGGTTAGGTCGTTTGGGGTTGATAAAAATGTGTCCCACTCGTTCTTTTGTTTTGTTTTTAACAACAGTTTTTTCTACGAAATCATCACTGGATATCTCATCGGGATCTGGTCCATATTTCTCGAAAGCTTCTTCACAGTGTTGCTTGCTCAACTTGTCGTCTTTAAGATGGCTACCATATGCGATATTACCATGATACACTTGACGACAGGAGTTAACATCAATTTGAGAATCAGGATCAAAAGTCTTACCATCATGTATATATCTTGGATGTTGATCATACTTAGGTGGACTTTGTTTATATTGTGTATTAATATTACCTGTAACCCTACCTGACCGATAAGGATAGTAAAACGCTTCATTGTGACTTTTATAACCGCCATTTTTATTCTGAAATTCTATAGTGTCTGGTCTTATTTTATCTTTTCCAAGATCGTCATCATATTTTGGCGTGGTGTCCTTGTCGTTTGGATTATTGTCATCTATAAAACCACTGGTCATTTTTTTATCGCTATTTTTATAAAGACGGCCGGCAAGTTCTCTGTCATACTGGGGATGACTTTTTTCACGTGGATTGCAAACGCTAAATGGCTCTTCTTTTATTGCAGGGCTAAAGTACGAACCTTCGATGTAGTTACCCGAATCCTGTGGCGGGTTTTGTGACATCCTGTCGTATTTTGTATACAAGTAGTCAGCAGGCCTGATTTCACTATCGGTGTCTGACTTAAAGTGAGATCGAAGGATTCGTGGATCTTCGGGGCTGTAGTGAACAATCACCGGAGGTTGAGAGCCAATATCTCTGTTCATGTCAAAGGTGACGTTTTTATCCCTCCGAAGGAATTCGGTAAAGGTGGGCGCTGGCATTTCAGGATATTCGTATTCAGCCCTTTCAACTGAATAATGGAAGTCTTTTCTGATGGGTACAAAATCAGAAGTTTCTACAATGTCGATTTCGCCATCACTATCGCGTCGAAAAACCTGAGGTACTTCCGTTATAATCGTTTCATGTTCCCCGGGGAGACAATAAGCTGCATCTTTCTCATTGTGATTGTAAGGTTGGCCATCTTTACTCAGGGCTCTTTCAGAATCTATCTCTTCAGCTAAACCAAAGGCGTACCTACCAGTTTTGGATCTACCTCCATACTTGTCACCATCACCAGTGCTCCAATCGGAACCGGGTAATACAGAATGAATCTCCTGAGGAGTAGAATCCTTGTTGGTCTTAGATTCTTCTGGGTCTCTATATAATTTCAAATTTTCCCCTTCTGATGTTTGAATTAATGTTTCTTCGGGAATTACAAAGGAAGAGCTTGCATCTTCACGGGGTTCTTCTGTAGACGGTTCGTATAAAATGACTTTGCTGGAGTCAGACCCTGTATTATGAGGGTCATCGCAGGAAGCCGAAAGACGGGAGCCTGTATCTGTACCAGGGAGGGGTTCAGCTGGAACTGTCGACGGTTGTTCTTTTGTCACTGCTGAACTTTTCTTAGCTTCCTTTTGCTTCTTACTGAGCGAGAAATTCAGTTTGTTCATGACCCCTTTCATCTCGAAGTTTTTTGTTATTCTTTTTACCTAAAACAAAAAAAAAAAAAAAGAAAAAAAGATAATGCAATCAGTAAAATCAAATAAACAAGATAAGAAAAAATTGACATCGTCTGGGTTCGCAAAAAAAGGAAAGAGAATTGTAACTTAAAATTAACGGACGGCCGTGTTGAATTGATCTAAGGTTAAGCAACACGGAAAAAAGGTGGGAGATAAGAGAGATAAAGGAAGGAATAGGAGGGACAAAGAAACGAAAAGAAAGAAAAAAAATTTATATATTACAGACGCTGGACATATTCAAAAACTTAACTTCCCAAAAACTTTAAAGTATTAGAAAAAGGCCTTTACTTAAAAAGGCATAATTATTTTTAAAGGGAATAAAAAGATATAAGATTTAAAATAAACATTTTTTTAAAAAAATTAGGTCATTTCATTTAAACTAAATAAAGACACCACTAGGTAAAAAAACAAACAAACTCATTTACAATTATACATACATATAGAAGTACATACATACATACATACACGTACACACACACAATTCTTCGATTATGAATACATATATACATACATACACATACACACACACATACATTCAATTCCATACACACTTATATACGTATATATACATATACGTATATATATATATATATATATATATATATATATATATTGATTGATTGATTGTTTTTGGTCATAATAGGGTTAGAAAGGTACACATTTGTATTAATAAGTGTTCTATACAAATATATTGTAGAACTTTTGAATATTTTCCATTTTTAAGCGAGTTATTTCGCTACCCAGGTTTCTACCATGATTAGTGTATTCAGTCGAATTTTAATAACTGATTTTACCTTTTACCGTTTTTCTTTTTAAGAACGCTCTTGTAACGGTGTTTTATTTGAACGTTCACGTGGCAGAGAATTTATGAACGCGCATTGTTTAAATTCAATAAACAGTGCGCGTTCATAAATTCCCTGCCACGTGAACGTTCAAATAAAACACCGTTACAAGAGCGTTCTTAAAAAGAAAAACAGTAAAAAGTAAAATCAGTTATTAAAATTCGCCTGAAGACACCACTCATGGTAGAAACCTGGGAAGCGAAATAAGTCGTTTAAAAATGGAATATATATATATATATATATATATATATATATATATATATATAGTACTGTGTGAAAGTATTAGGACAAGGACTATTCTATCTTTTATGAGGCATATTGACAGAAAATAAACAATTTAATTAAAGCATTTTTATTTGATTTACTCAATAAATGCTTTGACAAGAAAAATACTTGTTACAAAATAAATTTAATATTTAGTATAACAGCTTTGAAATAATTAAATAATTGCGACAATTTACCAATCGCACCTAGAATATATATATATATATATATATATATATATATATATATATAGTACTGTGCTAAAGTATTAGGACAAGAACTATTTTATCTTTTATGAGGTATATTGACAGAAAATAAACAAATTAATTAAAGTAATTTTATTTGATTTACACAAGAAATGCTTTAACAAGAAAAAATACTTGTTACAAAATAAATTTAATATTTATTATAATAGCCTTTTGCTTTAATCACAGTTTTCATTCTGTCAGGCATTGACATCACAAGCTTCTTCAATGTATCTAATGGTATCTCCTGCCAAACAGCTTGTATTTGTTCCAAAAGTGTGTCTTGCGAAGTAATATTAGATTTATCAATTTTATTAACCAAAATATCCCATATATGTATAACAGAATAATTTCAAAATAACGTGTTTAATAAAAAATAGGAAAAATTAAATATAACTTCTTTTTAATTCATTTCTTTTGCAACTTGATTTAAATAATCAATATCTATTAGCAATTTACCTGGCTTTTCACCCTGTATTTGAATTTCAGTGAAGTTTTTAGGAAAATCACCCCTGTCCTAATACTTTTGCACACTACCGGTATTGTGCAAAAGGGTTAGGACAGGGATGATTTTAAACTTTATTTCGATGCTTCATAAAAGATAAAATAGTTCTTGTTCTAATCCTTTTGCACAGTACTGTATTTCGACATCCGATAGACCATCTTTTGTAATTGTGCTAAGATAAACGAAATTCTCAACTACTTCTCATCTTTCTCCATGAACAAAGATGTTGGGCTTGATATATGGCTCTACTTGGGCAGAAGTAAACATTACCTTAGTTTCCGTGAGGCTAATCATGAGACCCAATGCTGAGACCCATGAGGATGAGAAACGGTTCATTTTATGCTGAATGGCAGCTTCTGTATGATGTAAGAATTCAGTGCCATCTGTGTAGAGTAGCTCCCTAAATAAGGTCTGGAATGTCAGGACCGGAACTTATTGAATAATGTGTAACTGGTTTTGGATTCAAATATATTCCTCTCTAACTGACAATCCAGATCTCAGTAGTTCAGTCTACTGTGTGACTTTTAGCCACAGTCAATATATACTTTATTCGACTCTTCCTTTGGTTTCGACTGATGAGGGTCAAGTAGCACAGTTTTTAAAGACCAACAGCCGGACTACCCAAATATACCAATTGATTAGAGGGGTTCAGAACCAACTACACCTATTGGAAATGCCGAATGCAAAAAAAAAAAAAAAAAAAAAAGACTCCAAACCACCTTCCGTAGGTCTTAAATTCAGAGATGCCCTTCTTCTAGATCGGTTGCCACCCAACGCTATAGAACCCTGTCTGTCCTGCTATTTATCTCTAGCTGGAGGAAGAAGGTATGAATTCATATCTTACCCAAAGGTATTAGCATGTAAGTGAATATATTGAAATCGAATGGAATTTGAACTTGGCTGGATGTGTGTTGTGGCGCAGTGGATATCGGCTCGGAACGAGAAATTGGGGAGCCGATTTCGAAATCTAGTTGAATTCATTGCATTCACTTACTCGCAAATACCCTTGGGAAAGTTTTTAATCCGTCTTTTCCCTCCAGTTATGGGTTAAATAATAGGACAGATTGGGTTCTATAGCCTTGGCTGGCAACCAGTCTACCGCAGAAAGCAATGGCAACCTACTGAGGGATAATCTTCTGCCCAGTCTGTCATGTCTCTTTCGAGACATGATCGCCCAAACGTGTCTCACGTATGGCACTTAACTAACTGAATGAAGATAATAGTTGGAAATATAAGTAAAGCTCCTGCTGGGCAAAAAAGTGGGGGATCAATTTACTACTTAAAGACAATAGAAAACTGATCCCCCACTAATTACGACTTAATAATATAATATATCTCTTCCTCCTCTAAATAGAAGTCAAATAATAGGACAGGTTGGGTTCTATAGCCTTGGTTGGCAGCCAGTCTACCGCAGAAAGCAATGGCAACCTACTGAGGGATAATCTTCTGCCCAGTCTTTCATGTCTCTTCCGAGACATGATCGCCCAAGTGTGTTTCACGTATGGCACTTAATTGACTGACTAATATTCCACAATCCAGATGCGGCTAAGGTTAGTATATTACTATTATTATTATGTCATTTCGATTTCTGCTATGGTCGCACTAACAACCAAGTCGTAAGGCAGTTCGTAGCGTATGGTTATGGCTCCATTTGATGTTTTTTCTATCTCTCCTATCATCCCTAGCGTTACATAGACAAAGTTTTCCTTCGTGTGTGGGCTGTACTTAACAAGACATGTTTTTGTATATCTCGTAAGTTGTGGTTTCCAGGGATTCTTTCATTGTGTTGTTTTATTCCATTTTTTATCATTCCAAGTGCACCTACTATCACTGGCACTACTCTTGTTTTCAATTTGCACATTTTTCTATTTTAATTTCCAGGTCTTTATATTTTGACAGTTTTTCAAATTTCTTGGTTGCTATGTTACAATCCGCTGGACAAGCCATATCAGTTAATAGACAAGTTTTTCCTTTCTGGTTTTTAACAACAATGTCCGGCCTAATTGCTTCAATTTTTCTGTTTGTGTAGATGGTGTTAATCCCATAGAATGGTTACATCTTCTATTTCTGTAACTATATCTGTATTTATAATTATTATTATGTCATTTTTCATCATATTTCGATTTCTGCTTTGGTCTCACTACCAACCAAGTCTGCGGGGAGACCTAAGGCAGGTCGTGGCGTGTTGTTATGACCCCATTTCATGTTTTTCTATCTTCCCTATCATCCTAGCATTACATAGATAAAGTTTTCCTTAGTGTGTGGGCTGTACTTAATAAGACAATTTTTTGTATATCTCTTAAGCTGGGGTTTCCAGGGATTCATTCAATGTGTTGTTTTGTTCCATTTTTTGTCATTCCAAGTGCACCTATTATCACTGGCACAACTCTTGTTTTCAATTTCCACATTTTTTCTATTTCAATTTCCAGGTCTTTATATTTTGACAGTTTTTCAAATTCCTTGATTGCTATGTTACAATCCGCTGGACAAGCCATATCAATTAATAGACAAGTTTTCTCCTTCTGGTTTTTAACAATAATGTCTGGCCTGTTTGCTTCAATTTTTCTGTCTGTGTAGATGGTGTAATCCCATAGAATGGTTACATCTTCTATTTCTGTAACCGGTGCTGGGTGATGTTCATACCAGTGTTTGTTTACAGCTTTTCCATAATGTTTGCACATTGCCCAATGTAAATATTGCCCAACTCTATCGTGGCGATTTTTATATTCATTTGGGGCAAGCACAGAACAGCCTGAGATTAGGTGGTCTATTGTTTCTTGGTGTTTATCACAAAACCTGCATTTTGGATCCATATTATTATGCATAATATTTGCCTGAAAGTTTCTCGTGAAAAGACTTTGGTCTTGTGCTGCAAGTATAAATCCTTCAGTTTCAGACTTTAATCCAGATGCACGTAACCATCGATGAGTATTAACATTGTCAACATTGGATTTATTGGCATGTACTGGATATTGGCCATGCAGAGGTTTGTCTTGCCAGCGCTGTTTCATCTTTTCAAGAGCTTTATCTTTGGCTTTCATTTTCATATTTTTGGCCGCAATAGTTGGTTCTTGGCTTCTGTTTTGCTTTTCTATAGAATCTACTAACTGTAAATCTTGTTTGTATTTACTGCCTTCTTTTATTATTGAATATTTTTTCTTTCTTTCTTCATGTTGCCTTACTAATTGTATCATCCAATCCTTTGTTGTTTCTATGTATGTTAGTAAGCCAATAGTTGTTGTCTTGTATGACAATTCCAGCTGAATAAGACCCCTTCCACCTTCTTTACGGGGTATGTATAGACGGTCTACATCAGCCTTTGGATGATGCATCTTATGCTTGGAAAGAATCTTTCTTGTTTTAGCATCCATTCGCCTGATGTCGTTTAGAGTCCAGTTTAAGATGTTGAAGCTATATTGGACAACTGGGATTGCAAGGCTATTAATGGCCATAACTCTGTTCTGTGAATTTAATTCAGTTTTTAATATCATTCGTAGCCTTCTATAGTACTCTTTATGCACTATTTCTTTCATTTTTTTATGTTGAATGTTTTCGCTCTCATTTACACCTAGGTATTTATAAGCTTCTTCTGGTTTCAACTCTTTTATTGTTACAGCAGGGTCTAGGCTAATTGAGGATGTTTCTTGTATTGATCCACGTAAAACTGTAGCTTTAGCACATTTATTCAAATTAAATTTCATTCCAATGTCTTCGCTGAAGCATTTTACAGTTTGCAGAAGACCTTCCAGCTCATTATATAACTTTAAGTCATCCATGTAAAATAGATGGCTTATTTTCTTTTGGCCTATTTTATAACCACATTCTGTCTTATTAAGTTGACTGGTTAGTGCTATTAATGATATGCAGAATAGTAAGGGATTATTATTATTATTATGTCATTTTTCATCATATTTAGATTTCTGCATTGGTCTCACTACCAACCAAGTCTGCGGGGAGACCTAAGGCAGGTAGTGGCGTGTTGTTATGACTCCATTTCATGTTTTTCTATCCTCCCTATCATCCCCAGCATTTACATAGATAACGTTTTCCTTAGTGTGTGGGCTGTACTTAATAATACAATTTTTTGTATATCTCTTAAGCTGGGGTTTCCAGGGATTCTTTCAATGTGTTGTTTTGTTCCATTTTTTATCATTCCAAGTGCACCTACTATCACTGGCACAACTCTTGTTTTCAATTTCCACATTTTTTCTATTTCAATTTCCAGGTCTTTATATTTTGACAGTTTTTCAAATTCCTTGATTGCTATGTTACAATCCGCTGGACAAGCCATATCAATTAATAGACAAGTTTTCTCCTTCTGGTTTTTAACAATAATGTCTGGCCTGTTTGCTTCAATTTTTCTGTCTGTGTAGATGGTGTAATCCCATAGAATGGTTACATCTTCTATTTCTGTAACCGGTGCTGGATGATGTTCATACCAGTGTTTGTTTACAGCTTTTCCATAATGTTTGCACATTGCCCAATGTAAATATTGCCCAACTCTACCGTGGCGATTTTTATATTCGTTTGGGGCAAGCACAGAACAGCCTGAGATTAGGTGGTCTATTGTTTCTTGGTGTTTATCACAAAACCTGCATTTTGGATCCATATTATTATGCATAATATTTGCCTGAAAGTTTCTCGTGAAAAGACTTTGGTCTTGTGCTGCAAGTATAAATCCTTCAGTTTCAGACTTTAATCCAGATGCACGTAACCATCGATGAGTATTAACTTTGTCAACATTGGATTTATTGGCACGTACTGGATATTGGCCATGCAGAGGTTTGTCTTGCCAGCGCTGTTTCATCTTTTCAAGAGCTTTATCTTTGGCTTTCATTTTCATATTTTTTGCCGCAATAGTTGGTTCTTGGCTACTGTTTTGCTTTTCTACAGAATCTACTAACTGTAATTCTTGTTTGTATTTCTTCATGTTGCCTTACTAATTGTATCATCCAATCCTTTGTTATTATTATTATTATTATTATTATTATTATTATTATTATTATTATTATTCCACATAAAATGACTGGGCTTTATTTAATTTAGAATCAAATTTCAGACGATCATTTTCCCGTCGCAGTCATCAATCATATAGTTTTAAGATATGATATATTTATGAGTAAAAGTTCTAACAAAACTGAAAGCAGCGGAAATGTGGTTCTATAGAAGGATGCTGCGGATATCGTGGACTGAGCATGCAAGCAACGATGAGGTGTTTCAAAGAATGGCAACAAAAAGGAAATTAATACTGAGACTGGGACACGTAATAAGGAAGGAGAGCCTGGAAAACCTGATACTGACTGGCCAGATAGAAGGAAAGAGAGACAGAGGAAGGCAGCGGATAACATATTTGCAGGGCCTGATCAGGTGGATTACGGAACGGGGGTTGCCAGGAGTAACAGGAGCAAACATACTAAGAGCCATAAGGGATAGGGAGACGTGGAGAACCATGATCACCTACGTCCTGAAGGGATAGGGCACCTAGAAGAAGATTCCTAACAATGGCAAGAAACAGGATGAAACAAATATATAATACTACCTATTCACTTACAGCTACCGAAAAAGCTTCTCACAATAACATTAGAAAAATTTTCAGAAACTTAAACAAACGTATCAATGAAAAAAAAAAGAGTTTTTATACAAAACAATTTATTAAGTGCTTTCGTTGTACAAAGTAATAAATTCAACCACAACTTCGATATTAACAATAACATAAAATATTCGAGAGTGCCGCTGTTGGATCTAATCTATCTAAACTTATTTATAAATGGAACTTTGTGTGTGTGTGTCTGTGTGTGTGTGTGTGTGTGTGTCTGTGTGTCTGTGTGTGTGTGTATCCGTTACCTATAGACTCCGAAACGGCTGAACCGATCTTCTTGAAAATTTACACAGTTTTACTATAAGCGTCCGCGAGTGTTCTTAGCTAGGTTTTGTGTCGAGGTAGCCCCAATAAATATCGCAAATCGATAATCGAAAAAATCGGGTTATAGAAGGAGTGGTCCGATTTTAATCAAATTTGGTACACTCATAGACAAAGACATAAGAAACGATATTCAGAAGTTTCAAGGTTGCAGTTCTTACAACAGTGCAGAAAATCGATAATATATATATATATATAGTGTATATTTTGGCAGCATTTTTTCATTAATACAGGTTTCGTTTAATAATATAGACAAGTTCTGTCTATTTATTTTGTGTAAGATCCGTTCGTATGATCTGATTAGCTTGATAGTGTTGTCATGGAAAGACGACAAGAAATCGCAATAATTGTTGATTTTTTTATCAGGTCTGAGCTTTCGGCTTACATAAGCCATTATCAAAGGATGAAGATTTAATGTTCAGTAAACATAGAACATTTAAATTATTATTAACAGAGTGGAGTTATACAGAGAAAATTAGACAGGTCCATTTTTTGTGTCGCACATGGCTGTAGGCCGAGAAGGAATGGTGGTAGTGGGTTTTTGGTCAATTATATATATATATATATATATATATATATATATATATATAATACAAATAAACTAGAATCCGTAAGTTTACACTAATCAAAATAAACATAAATATTCGAAAAAATGCCAACAAACAGAACCTAAATCCGTCCAAATCCGACGAGGAATATGTCGTCGGATATTGGGGATGAAAAAAGAGAAACCAACGGAACAAGAACAGTCAAGCATCCGCAGGAAAGAAAAAAAAAACCCAAGACGGAACCTAAACACCAGAAAAAGTGCTCGATATGAAAGTACGAGAGTAGAGCAAGAACACGAAAAATCTATAAGTGAGCCACAACCTACCGCGGTTACACCCTACGGATCGTCAGGGAAAGAGCCACGGTGGGTTGTGGCTCACTTATAGATTTTTCGTGTATTTATATATATATATATATATAAATCGATACCAGGAAATCAAAATTTGACTTACATCCATTCATTTTTCTTTCAGTCTACGGTTTCGCTTTAACTGAAAACAACTACTGCTTTTTAGTCTTTCGTGCCAACGTCCAAAGAGTCTGAGCTTCAGGACCATGGATTAGTTTTAAAGATTTCATTACAACCGAGCAACGTCGGGCTATACTGCTAGTATATATATATATATATATATATATATATATATATATATATATATATATATTAGGTACCATTGGTAAATTGTCGCAATTATTTTATTATTTCAAATATTCTTTAGGCTGAGTCTGAACTCCAGGACCATGGATTAGTTTTAAAGATTTCCTTACAACCGAGCAACGCCGGGCTATACTGCTAGTCTAAATATAAATCTACGCCCTGGATGCATTTTCAGATATTTCAGTTCCTGCAATAATTACTTATTTCTTAAGCCAAAATTCATAAAATATAAAAATTTCATACAAATTAAAAGAAAGTGTTGAAATTCATAACCTTTTTTTATTTAAAATATATAATGCGTAAAATAATCCGGAACCGAAGTAATGAACAATATTAATTACATTGTAAAATTAAAAAAATAAACAGCAACATCATATATTTATTAGGCAGTAAATTATCTCACTTCATGAACTTACTTAGATTTTTCAGGTTAACTTAAGATCTGAGTGTTTTTTAATTTAAAAAAATTACCACATTTTTACGACTTTTTATCATTCAACCACAGCAGTGGTTGAATATAGTCTTAAGTCCGACATTACAACCGAGCAACGTCGGGATATACTGCTAGTATATATATATATATATATATATATATATATATATATATATATATTAGGTGCGATTGGTAATTATTTTATTATTTCAAATATTCTTTAGGCTATGTCTGAGCTCCAGGACCATGGGTTAGTTTTAAAGATTTCATTACAACCGAGCAACGTCGGGCTATACTGCTAGTATATATATATATTTTCAGGTTAACTTAAGATCTGAGTGTTTTTTAATTTAAAAAAATTACAACATTTTTACGATTTTTATCATTCAACCACAGCAGTGGTTGAATATAATCTTAAGTCCGACATTAAGTGAATCTAGGCAGCTTTCAAGCTTCACCACTAATTCTGTTCACAACCAAATTTTAAAGTCTTTACAGAGTTAGATAGAACACCACCTTAGCTACATTTAAAAAAAAAATTGAATTTTGTTTCAGGAGAAAAAAGTTGCATCCAAGTATGTGAATTCTGAAAAAGGAGACTAACTACATAAGTACATAAGTGAGTGAGTGACTAACGCTTCCAATAATAAATCTTATTTTTTTATAACTTTTTGCGGCTTTCAACATTTAAATTCTGATATCTTTTATCATTTTTGTCAATCAAACTTTGCTTATGACTTATCATTTTATCAGAATTGATTATCAGAATTAATTCTAAATAATCATTTTTTTATTGCTTTTTTAATCAATTATGTTAATATTATATTAACATAATATTAACATAATATTATGTTAATATTATGTTAATATTTTTGAATACTGTTTTCAGCGTTAAATCTATATCAAATTAATAGCAAAGCCTGGAAGACTCATGGACTACATGGAAAAATGCGTGCATAAAATGTACTATTCTTAAGATTATGTTAAACCTAGGAAAGAGCAGAACAAATTATTAAACCTAGAGAGGTAAAGGACAATATATTCTAGTGAAGTCAAAAGTAAGAAATTTCTTACTTAAAATATTGCAGATAAATATAAAATTTAAATGTAATATTTTAAGTAAGAAATTTCTTATTTTTTAACTTCACTAGAATATCTTGTCCTTTACTTTTCCAGGTTTAATAACTTGTCCTGTTCTTTTCCAGGTTTAATAACTTGTCCTGTTCTTTTCCAGGTTTAATAACTTGTCCTGTTCTTGTCAGACCTGAAGGAGACAACCACCACCTTTAAATTTGTTATTTTTCATTTGTTTTAAAGTATTTTCAGCGCAGTCTTATCGGTTGTTACATAAAGTTTCCGATTATCAAAACATTTGAATAAATTTCAATATTTAAACAATTTTAGGGGCTGGGCTCAGTTTCTCATACAAAGTTATAGTAAATCGATCCTCTTTTTTCGAACCACTCGCGTTGGGGTCGCTTTGTTTTGTTTTTTGGGGACGAGTTGTTGCTCTTGTTTTTGTCTTTTTCAAGTTTTCTTCAGTTCTTAAGATGGCATCTTCCTCGGAAATTCCAAGAATGGATTTATTAAAAATTTCGCAAAAGATGCAGCTGTTGAATATGCGCAAGCAAAAAAGTTAATTGCACAGGATCGATTTACTATAAGGTTGTATGAAAAACTGAGCCCTCGCTAAAATTGTTTAAATGTTGAAATTTTTACAATTTTTTTTTGTCAGTCGGAAAGTTTAGGGTTGAATCAATAACATTGCACTGAAAAAAGTAAAAAAAAAGTTGATAATCAACAAATTTACAAGCGGTGGTAATGTCGTACCGGCCAGTGGTTCCAAAATGGAGGATCGATTTAATATAACGTTGTATGAAAAACTGAGCCCACCCCTTAAATTGTTTAAATATCGAACGTTTTCAAAGATTTTTTTGTCAATCGGAAAGTATAGGGTGTAACTGATAAGATTGCATTGAAAAAAGTAAAAAAAAAAAAAAAATGTAAAGTAAATTTAAAGGTGATGATAGTCACCTTCGGGTCCTCCAACTTTTTTCTTTTGCCTTTATTCATATTGTTGTTTTTTTATATATACTTACTTAATTGTCTGTATTTATCACATTAAAATTGATTTTAGTGAATACTCATATTTGAGAAGACGCTCTATTTAGATACTAAACAGGATATTTTTTGTTTATTAGCATGAATAATGATGAAATCATATGAAAGTAAAATATGCGCACTTCCAGTGATAAAAATCTGTCATAAATTTCATGACCTTAATATATATTTTGTTTGCTCTACTTTCGCTTTGAGTGCTTGTGTGCTCTGCTTTCGTATTGAGCTCTTTATTGTTAAGGTTTTTGTCTTGGGTTTTTGTTTTCTTTCTGACGAATGCTTGACTTTCTGTTCGGGTATTTCGTTTGTTTCTTTTTTCTTCGCCTTCTTTTCCTTCCGGGTTAGTTCCCGGTGGGTTTCAAGACGATCTCATTTGTAGTTTAATTATTGCTAGTTTTGACAGAATTAGTTCTGTTGTTATTGGTATTATAACTATAATTAATATTACTATATATATATATATATATAAGCATGCTTTTTGGAGTTGAGGGTGAATGGTGTTGGTAGAATAGAAGATTTCTCTTCGGATTTCGATCTATATATTCAACTCATAATATATAAAAGATAATATATATATATATATATATATATATATATATATATATATATATGTATGTGTGTGTATATATATATATATATATATATATAAAATACTGTGCAAAAATATTAGGACAAGAACTATTTTATTTTTTATGAGGCATCAAAATAAAGTTTCAAACTACCCTTGTTCTAACAATTATAGACACTACCCGGTAGTGTGCAAAGTATTAGGACAGGAGTGATTTTCCTAAAAACCTCAGTGAAATTCAAATACAGGGTGAAAAGCCAAGTAAATTGCTAATAAATATTGATTATTTAAAACTAGGTGTAAAAGAAATGTATTAAAAAGAAGTTATATTTAATTTTTTCTAATTTCTATTAAACAAGTTATTTTGAAACTACTCATTATTCTATTATCCTTGGATATGACTGACTTTTTTTCTTATTCCCCCCCCCTCTCGAATTGATAAATTTAATGTTACTTCGCAAGACACACTTTGGAACAAATACAAGCTGCTTGACAGGAGATGCCATTAAATGCATTGAAGAAGCTTATGATGTCAATGCCTGACAGAATGAAGGCTGTGATCAAAGCAAAAAGCTATTATATTAAATATTAAATTTACTTTGTAACAAGAAGTTTTTTTGTGTTAAAGCATTTGTTGAGTAAATTAAATAAAATTACTTTAATTAAATTGTTTATTTTCTGTCAATATGCCTCATAAATGATAGTTCTTGTCCTAATACTTTTGCACAGTACTATATATATATATATATATATATATATATATAGTACTGTATATATATATATATATATATATATATATATGTGTGTGTGTGTGTGTGTGTGTGTATGTGTGTGTGTGTGTGTGTGTATCTAAAAATATACTCAGTTATAACCTGAGATTAAGGACAGGATGGTTAAATAAAATAAAGACAAGAGGTAAACTGTATTTTAAATCGCCTACGCGTTTCGTCCTGTGATAGACTTTATCAAGGCAAAAAGACGAAATGAGCTTTATTCTAAATTACGTATCTATAAACAAACAGTGTTGGTAACCACAAAGACGCTCACAAATCATTTCAAAAGATTAATAAAACATTTTAGTTTTTAGAATTCCTTCATGTGTAGTGCAAAGTCACGAGATGTTAAAATGAAGGGAATTCAACCGTTTTCTTTGAAACTTTTCGTTATGTATGTTAGTCTGTTTTAGTATAATTTCCATAAGTAAAGGTGAGATTGGGAAAAATCCGGGGCGCAAATTGATGTTTTGGTAGTACTGGATGGCGGTGCTCCCGAGAACTTTTCTTCTGAACAAATTGCTTACTTTTTTATTAGTGTGGCATTTTTAAAATCGAAATTGTGGTTGAATTTATTTCTGTGAATCACTAATGTATTTGTTAGATTATTATTAGTGATGTCTATTTTGTGTTCATATATACGTTTTTTTACATTTCTAAAAAACAAAAGAGACATCATCAACAATAATCTAACAAATGCATTAGTGATTCACAGAAATAAATTCAACCACAATTTCGATTTTAAAAATGCCACACCAATAAAAAGAGTAAACAATTTATTCAGAAGAAAAGTTTTCTCATATATATATATATATATATATATATATATGCGCTTCACCTATAGAACTTCATCGAAATAATATAATGTTTATGCTGACGCGACTCCACATTTGCACGAATGAAAGCTGGTCAGGGAATTTTAAATTCATTTTTTAAAATATATATCTTGAGTTTATATTCAAGCCAGCTTCATTTAGTTTCTTTTTCTATTTGTTCAAGTTTCCACTATTTTGTTATTAATTATCCCGCTTTGTGATAATAGAAGATTTCCCCCAAAAGATGAAATGTTGTAAGAATATGGACGTAAATTTACTATAGATGATTTTGTGATTAAAGTGCCTTCTATATAATTTCATCTTATCAAATAGTGTATGCGAATCAGCGTTTGGGTCCCCGAGATAAATTTACCGAATGACACACATTTTCGTAATAAAAATTTACGTAAATAATCAGGCAGGTAGTTATAAATTTCTTTATGCATTTCTGCTTTTAAAGAGATAAGAGAACTGACAGGACAAAAAACCTGTTCCTCAACAGGATGCATAAAATCCAAGGAAGGGACAATCATAGTAGAGAAAGAGGAAATACTCCAGCGATGGGAAGAATACATAAAGGATCTCTTTGGCGACAAGAGAGAACAACCGAGAATACACAAGGAGATGGATGGACCGGAAATACTAAAATCCGAAGTGGAAGCTGCAATGGCCAAAATGAACAGAAACAAAGCACCTGGCCCAGATGGCATAGTGATAGAGCTGCTGACAGCCTTAGAAGAATATGGCATAGAAAAGATTACCGACATAATAAACGAAATTTATAGCAGCGGAATAATACCAGACGACCTATGCAAGTCGATATTTATAGCACTGCCGAAGAAACCAGGTGCAAACGAGTGTGAACTACACAGAACTATCAGCTTAATGAGTCACATCACAAAACTGATTGTCAGAATCCTGATGAATAGAGCGAGAAGCAGAATCAGGCCAGAGATAGGGCAGGAACAGTGCGGGTTCGTCAAAGACACTGGAACAAGGAACGCCATATTCATGATTAGGATGCTCTCTGAAAGGGCATTACAAATGAAGAAAGACTTGTACCTATGCTTCATTGATTACGCGAAAGCATTCGACAAAATACGACACAAAGAATTGATGGAAATGCTAGGCAACCTCGACATTTTCGGCAAAGATATAAGAATAATCAAGAATCTCTACTGGCAGCAAACGGCCTGCATACGGACAGGTAACGACCTCAGTAGATACACAAAGATAGAAAAAGGCGTAAGACAAGGATGTGTCTTTTCACCGGATTTGTTCAACCTATACAGCGAGAATATTTTGAGGCCCCTAGATGACACACCAGGATTTATTATTGGAGGCCACAACCTGAACAACATAAGATACGCGGACGATACGGTGCTGATTGCGGACACGGAGGGGAAACTGCAGGATCTCATACAGAA